>OENM01000434.1:48417-85492 GCA_900239745.1 Rotaria magnacalcarata | reverse complement strand
TTTAAGTCGATCCAAACTCGGTCAATAACATAGACTGTACACTTTTTTAATTAATGCATTAAACTTTTTTTTTGTATCATGTTACATCAAAACGCATGATAATAATAAATTGAAAAAGAACTTTAAGTAATTATAACTTTAAAAAATGATCTAGTTTGACATGACACGAAATGTTGAAGATCAACTCAGATGTACTGTGAACGCAGTGTCAAATAATAATCGCAGTATTTATTTTTTGTGTGAAGCGTGAAAGGTGTTAGACGGACTATCTCTGATTAACGTGTTCACAAGAATATCTAACTCAACTGAAAGATTTCTTGCAAATTTTTAAAACAAAACAATGAAATGCTTTCTCACTTAACGATATAATGGCATCGAAAGCAATGTATAATAAAAATATCTTCTGCCATAATAGGAGAATAGAACATTCATCCGTGTATTTATCTTATCGAATTCTGTTATGTGAGTCTTGTACAATTTACGCTGATTCAAATCAGAGAATGATTCAACTTTATAGTATATGAAAATTCTAACTGAAAATTTATTGCAAATCGATCGCCCATTTTGTTTTCATTTAAAACACCATCCTTCGCGGATTTCATTCGATTTTCGTTATTGTTCGTCTATGAATAGTTTAGAATCGGTGACATAATTGGAAAAACTCTTTTGTCTGAGTTCTGATAATGATTTGTCACAGTTGGTTAGAGATTAAAATTAGAGTGAGAAGTTTTTCTAAACTGTCAATATGATTCATGATCGGAAGACTGTTAAATAAAGCCACCAGATTTCATTTTTGATCGGAAACTTCACGAACATGTATTGTTACCTTTAAAACTTTAAAAGTACTATAAAGAGTTATCAATTGTATGAGATTATATTCTTATTTATCCATTAACATAATTCGCTCGCACGATATTTGAATTTCCATCGTGTCAAACATATGTAGTTTTGATGAGTAAAACAGATGAAACAATTCTTTTCCTATGTTGGTCATAATATAAATCGAAGGAAATTAATGTTAGCGATAAGAAATCTCAATGATAGGCAATAAATAAATTTTTCTTATAAGAATCATAGAATAAATTTTTCTTGTATTTAATTATTTTCTCGAAAAATAACCGGCATTCATATGAATAATACAAACAACTATATATTAATTTTTTTCCTTCGATTACAGGAATATATAACTGTGTGCACGATTTATTGCCCACATTTCATCTTCGAATAAACCATAGAAACAATCGGCTTTTGATAAATTATTGTTTTTGAAAGAAAGAAGTATTTAATTTCAACTGCAATTGTCCACATCCCATTGGAGAATATCTTGATGAACTTATTCTTTTCAACTAAGAATAGAATAGTTATATGGGATGAGTATCAATGAAATATCTTAAGCATATTTTTATTCGTAATCATAAAAATGTTAGCAAATTTTTTAATTTCGATTGTGAATCTTACTTGTTTTTCTCGAAGTTGAAAATTTTCATTTAAAGGAATAGAAGTTTTGGAGAACGTCAATTTTTTCTTTACAGTCGTCTAACTCGCCTGTTTTTCTGATTCATGAAATAAGACACAGATTTTAGGCTCTGTCTTTTTTTGTATAATCCGGAGCATCAGGAACTATCTGTTTTTCATGGATCAATAATTTTTGTCGTTGTAGGATATTTAGGACTATGCAGAAGATAAAAGTAAAAAATAAATTACCAATTGTAAATACCCAAAAAGAAGATAAAGTACTGTCTCATCATTCTAAAGATTGACAATTTTATGTGTTTGAATTATTACTGACAAAAACTTCATATTGCTAAGAGAAAAAAAGCAAACTTTTGATTACATCAAATCGAACGAAGAATTCAAAACATGCAAGAAAAACACTAATAGAACTTAATAGCTGAAACTTTTAAATTTAATTACACAAAGTTTCAATTATTCACAGATTATTGGGTACAAACCCAAAGAATTTTTACTAGCATATGAGTCACAGACGACAGAATAATTAGATAGTTAAGCATATTATGAAGTCCAAGAAGAGATCTCTATATTCTTTTGAGAGAAGTGCAACTGTCGAATAGTCGATAATTGAATATTTTAACTTCTATGGATCAATAGCTGAATATCTAAAGTTGTACACAGTAATAGTTTTATTTCACGTTCAATTCTTAAAATACTACGAATAAAATATGGATAGTTACAAGATTACGAAGCAAACCTTTTTTCTTCTTAAACTCATCTTCACTC
The DNA here is from genome assembly GCA_900239745.1 of Rotaria magnacalcarata. NCBI lineage: Eukaryota > Metazoa > Rotifera > Eurotatoria > Philodinida > Philodinidae > Rotaria > Rotaria magnacalcarata. Next base: position 83,254 of record OENM01000434.1, on the reverse strand, counting down.
AATTAAAAGTATTCGATGATCTTTTCCATTCAAAAGGATTGAGGCCTAGTTTTATCTAACTAAATGAGCATATAGATATTAATTCAGAGTACAATGTCCATTTACATTTGCTTTCTATCCTGCATATTGCACTGCATAACATAATTAAAACCATACGAACTTGTATATATTCATAAAACTCTGTTTTTATTGGTACAATTAAAATAAAATCAATACAATTCTCTTCTGTAATTTATTTAATGCCGTAACATTTATCTCATGTATGTACTCATAATACACTATGTATCATCTAATCCCTAAAAGAGCCTTTAAATTAACGACGCAGTATTTCTGAAACTTAATTGAATCCTGTCACCTGTTTTGAAGCACATCATAATTCGAAATTTCACTTGATAAATGCATCGTCAATAGGACAACGTAAACTCGAATATCATCATACCATGCAATGCTATTTCTTTCCTTTTTTCTCAAATGATATGGCAAATTTAAAATCTTATCTTACCAAATTATCATGACCATGCGAAACGTTTAACACCTATATAAACTAATGCAGTTTCTTCACTTCTATTAAAATACATCTCGTCGACTAACAACAATATCAGTATCAGCAACAATGAAAGCAGTCATTGCTCTTTGTGTCCTCTTCGTCGGTGCTTATTGTGCACCTATGCTTGATGAACAGCTCAACAGCCAATGGGCTTTGTTCAAACGTGTTCATGCAAAACAATACAACACCATCGAAGAAGAAACCGCTCGGTAAGATATGCAATATTTGAAACTTTGATTATTTATAATCATATCTTTTTCTTCTTTCAGCCGAACCATCTGGGAAGCTAACCTCGTTAAAATCCAAAACCACAATCTTGAAGCTGACTTAGGTCTTCACACCTACACTTTAGGAATGAACCGATTCGGTGATATGGTATGACATTACTTCTGTATGTCACAATACAGTAAAATACATATCTATTCTCTATTAGGCTCATGAAGAATTCGTCAAACAAATGAACGGATTCAAAATGTCAGCCAAAGCTGAATCAGATGATTTCGATCGTCACACATTCTTAGCTCCATCAAACATTGCTCTTCCAGCTGCTGTTGGTATGTAGTAAATCAATCGATCGATTAGCTGTAATCACGAAACGTTTTTCTTTCAGATTGGCGCAAACTCGGTTATGTTACACCAGTCAAAGATCAAGGACAATGCGGATCATGTTGGGCTTTCTCAGCCACTGGTTCACTCGAAGGTCAACACTTCGCTCAAGCCAAGAGCCTCGTTTCACTCTCTGAACAAAACTTAGTCGATTGTTCAGACAAATTCGGTAACATGGGTTGTGATGGAGGTTTGATGGATCAAGCTTTTCAATACATCAAAGCCAACAAAGGTATTGACACCGAAAAAAGCTATCCATATGAAGCCGTCGATGGTAAATGCCGATTCAAAAAACAAAACATTGGTGCCACTGATACTGTAAGCATTAGTTTATTTGTAGAGGATTTCGCATTAGTTTATTTGTAGAGGATTTCGCAGTAGTTTATTGAAACCGATCATCTTTCTATACTGTAGGGTTTCGTTGACATCAAATCAATGAACGAAACTGATCTTCAATCTGCTATTGCCACCATCGGTCCAATTTCAGTCGCCATCGATGCTTCACAAGACTCATTTCAATTCTACAGCTCAGGTGTCTACAACGAACCCGACTGTTCATCAACTCAACTCGATCACGGTGTTTTGGCTGTTGGTTATGATGCAGCTGGATCAAAAGATTACTATATCGTCAAGAATTCATGGGGTACATCATGGGGTCAAAAGGGTTACATCTGGATGAGCCGTAACAAGAAAAATCAATGCGGTATTGCCACAATGGCCAGCTATCCACTTGTTTAAGTCGATCCAAACTCGGTCAATAACATAGACTGTACACTTTTTTAATTAATACATTAAAAAAAATTTCTATCATGATCCATTAAAATGTATGATGATAATAAATTGAAATAGAACTTTAAAAAGCTTTTGGTATTTATATTTGAAACAGTATGAAACATTGAATTGCATGGACAACGAAGTGATATAGATATTAATTATAATTGTCTCGATAGAAAATATATTCGAATCGTTAAAAACTTTAAAACGAATCCAGCTCTATTTGAGTAATTTTTATCTTTCAGTAGTATTTAATATATTGAAGATTGATATAGGGCTTAATGGAAATATACAGCAGAGTATTATATACTACATATGTCAAAGAAAATAGCTTGTTAGGGATTTATATGTCAATTTATTATATCAAGCATCGTTTTGAATTTTATATGATTTCAATAATGGTAGAATTCATATTATAAAATAGTAAACAAATGAAATAACACAATGATTGCCAACATAAAACATCCGATTCCGGTTGAGAAATCAAGTGTCATGAGAAGGCGATAAACATTTATTACGTTGCTATCACATCTTAATGATGATATATTATGGATGTTAGAAGATGCACATGGGAAAAGTCGTATAATCAATACGTTTGAGCAAAGATTAGTAATAAGATGCGTTCGATCAAAGCAAAAGAATACACAGATATTTTGTATTCATATGATTTATTTTATTGATGATGTCATTTCAAGTAAGAACGAAATAAGAAAAAAGGATAAACAAACACATAAGAAAATAGGATGTATAACTTTTGAGAAAATGAATCATTGACAAGCACAACAGAAGAAATAATAAAGCTGAGCATTGATACAAATTTTATTGATAATTGGCGATGATATATATATATATATATAAAGAAGTAATGAAATCAATTGTGAACTGTTAGTGGTACAGACTAAAATAAAAACAGATAGAAATCAAAATGATTTTGTAAAATGAAAATTTTGATTCATTCATACTGGTAAAATATCTAAACGATGTCGGTGTCTTATGAGAAAAGGATTTTCAAGATAAACATTAACATTACTTTGTGGCTTAAGTCCAATAATATCCTAAATAAGATGATATATTATATAATGAAAAATAACGAAAACGAAGAATTCACTTTATCACTGCAATATCGTACACCAATCATTATTTGACCAAAGATATGACCATGTTTTGTTAGAACACGTTGGGCTTGAAGACGTGTTGCAAATTTAACATGAAATATATTTGATTCATCGACAATCTGAGTAGGAAAATAGTAAATAAACAGAGAAAATAACTGTTCATACCACATATTTTTCTATCACTCCAAAGCGACTGAATTCATCGATCAATTTTCGAGCATCTACATTTGCACGATATCCAAACACTGTCAGCCAGGTGCCATCATTTCCACTTTCATTTGCAAGACTATAGATATGACAAAATAAATAAAAAATAAAACCAATACTTCAAATAACAGAAAGAAAAAAGAACTCTTTCTCATAGATTACTTCTTAGGCAAGAAAACAAATTCATAGCATTCTTACTTCGTTCGTTGAGTGGCTTGAATGAAAGTAAAATTATCATTTGAAACACTAACATTGTCTATAGGCTGGTCAATACCACCAGTTTGCGTCATCAATCCAAAGTCATAAGAAGAACTTGTATTACCAAAGAGTATATTCGAGGTTATTCGACGATTATTTTCCATTTCGTCAAATCCACTCATATTACCACCACGTCCTCCAATACCACCTGGTCGAAATAAGATCGATGATTGATGTTCATCAACTATGAAACACAAAGTAATGATGATTTATTTAAGATTTCTAAAGAAGAACATACTAGATAGGTCATTATTATTATCAACAAGAAAGCGAACACGTTTTTGTTGTCCAGGTGATAAAGGACTTGGTGGCGATTTTCTACCGAATAAAATATTCTTTATATTATTTTCGAACTTTTCGTAAAGAAAAATAACTTACGGTTCATCAAACGTACGCTTGCTCATCAATGAAACAAATGGTGAAGTCTAAAATCAATGTTTATCATTTTCTCTAGGAAAGACACATCATAATGAGTTATATACCTTCAAAGTATCACGAAAAAATGTTGATGAATGCATCTGAAAACAAATCTTTTCTTTTTAAATTTACTATTGATATTCTAGTTTTGAAAAATGACATGCTTGATAATTTTTAAAATAGACAAAACTCAATAGACAGTCCAATTTTTTTTTATTTAAATTTGTACAGATAATGGACATTTGAAATCATGCTTTACATATAAAGCAATAAGGTTTGTTTTTGTAGATTTATTTTTTTTTTGTTTGAAATAATTATGTAATATAACACTGTTACCACACTAATTTATTTATCAATTGTAGTAACCAACTCACTACTGATATGTTATGTTCCATATACTGTCGATACGTGTCAGTAGTAAAGTATTTAAAGTGAATTATTACTTTACATTAAAATCCAATTGAATCAGCAATGTAGCTTTAACATTTGACGTTTATTTCTACATATGAAACAATATTTTTCATATCTGACAAATATAAAAGCTCTGATCTGTCAAATGCAATATGATAAATTTCTTCAAGAAAAGCTCAAAATTATTTTGATAGAACAAGGTTCAGAACTATATTCGAATCTGCAACAATTTATTTTTGAAACAATTAATCATGTATGAATATGAACAAAAAGTTGATATCTAAATGACTAAAATCAAACGTACAGCTTTTGTAAATGATAACAATACCTTGAACGCTGAATACCTTTAATGGAAAGGTATATAGGGGATAAAAGTAGATGTTATCATGTCCCGTATTTACAAAAGTATATTCGGTGTATTTTTTTCTAAGAACATACATCTTTATGCTAAGTTCATAAGAGAAAATTAGTAAAATCCATAAATGAACAATCAGCTGTTGTCTTATAATTCATGTATTTGATTTGCTGTATTATTCTCCAATACTGAAACTACTAGATTTAACGATAATATTCAACATTCTTATGAAATTCTTAATGGGAAAAACATTTTAAAAATGATTATTGAATAACCTTTATTACTTATCATTTACAAGATTAACTGTGTCTCTTGAATGTCGCTAGTAGTTCGAAGTACCTATAATCTAATCCCAAAAATGTTAAGTTTCGAAACCCTTGATATACATAGTATTTTGCACTTGAACACTAGAAGAATATCTAAACTGAACTACTATTATGTCATTTACTTTCAGAACAACTATTAGTATTCTGGCATAATGATAGATTAATGAATACAACCATATAGAAGTGTTTCGAGGAGAATGAATAAAACACTAGATTATATGAACAAGTTAGTAGTCTTGATTTGGAACAACTTTTACAATGGACGATTATTGACATAAATCACGAATTAAAGAAATATCTATTATAATCTAGCCTAATGTTTTATAATTCGATAAATACTAAAAGATAAGCTAGTAAGTTACTCAAGACGCGTAAAAATGCCTGATTTATTGCTGTATTAAAAATGTAGTATGGTTACTGATAGACTTATTCCTTTCATCTCATATTCTTCTTAAATGAAACATTCATCATTCATCATTCATCGATCAAAGATAGATTTTTAGCTGTAATTTCTAAGAAACTTTTAAAATCTCTATATGTATATCATCTTATAATTATTATTCAATGCATATATGAATATCATTAAAAAGAAGAAACGGTATATTTTTACACAGATTAAACCTCAGAACTAGTAAATACTAGATAGAATACTAATACAATTGTTTACTAAACATGCTCTATACGACTTCTAAATGATTTGTACAAATATTTTATTCATATTCAAGCAGTAAATATCCGTCCCAATTTTAAGTCATATAGTGTATATTGAACAACACAACAAAGAAGAAACGAAATAATCGATTAAAAAAGAACAATACATTAAAACATGATAAAAATAATACCGATTATTTTTGTTATGAAATATATATATATATATATATCATAAACATGGAATAGAAACAAAAGAAAACTAACGATCATGAGATTGCACTGTCATACTAATTATTGACCAATATTTAATAGATCCACATCTTCTACGGTTTTTTGTGGATTAGAAATATTTTCTTGTTGATCATCATGAAATAGATCATCACCGTTGGCTTCACCATTCTCATTATCAATTTCATCAGCATCATTATTTCCTATTGTACGAAGTGTTGGTATTGTGAGATCGACTTCAATAGGAAATATATCAGCTTCTTTCATAACATCATTACAATCCTTGTGATATTTATCCAACGCAGTAATAAAACGATGTAATTGAAAAACTATATCTTGTACTGTTGAACAAAAAAACAAGAAATAAAAAAAGAAAAGAAAACACTTTTAATCGAGACAAACCATGTTTTTGATCAAGCAGTTCTAATTTCACAAGTACATCTGCACGCATTTTAGCAAAACGTTCACGTGCTAATTGACGACACCGAAGAATTAATCTAGACAAAAGTACAGATATTGATCTTGAATAAGAAAGTAATATGTCAAATAAATACCGATATTCATAATTGCCTGTTTCAACACGATATAATGGTTCTTGAAGTGCTGCATAACTACATTCTTCATCGTCCATTTCTTTAACTTTCAAACAATAAGACTAAAGATATGATAGAATTCTTTGATAGTATTGTTTTTCTCAGAAAGAAACTATTCAAACTCTTTTTTAGATTTTACGAATTCATATTGTTAGTGGAAGCAGTAATGGTCTTACTTTCAAAATAGGAAATTTTATACATGTTCTAAAATTTGTTCGACACTGCTGAGAATTTCTAGCATTTTCGCCATGCTGTACTTACGAGGGAAGGTTACCAACTGCGCAATCACTTTTGCGTTGAAACTACTTGCATTATGTAGTTCCAAAAGAGTTATGAATACACTGAAAATATTTTGGGCGGATGGCTTATTGTTACGAAAATAGGCCATTTGTAAGGTGTGGGTTTTAGTGAATTCCTGGACTCCCCCTCAGGAGCATTAAAAAAATTATTTTCGAATTTCGACTGGAAACTTTACGTTGAAAGACGTCTCAATGAGAACAAATTTTTGTGAACGTTTCAGATCTTTCTAGCATTCCAATCACATGACACAACTATTGTGAAAGTTTCATTCTACATCTTTCAAATAAAATAGTAGATTTGACGAAACAAACAAATTTAATGACCAAAAATGTTCACAAAACGCTACTCTCGTTGAGGTGCATTTCTATGTAAAGTTTCGAGTCAAAATTCGAAAATCAATTTTTCTAATGTTCCTGAGGGGGAGTACGGCAATTATAGAAATATACCTTTCAAATGACCTATTTTCGTAACAACAAGCTATCCGCCCAAAATGTTTTCAGCGTATTCATAACTCCTTTTGGAATTCCGTAATGCAAAAAGTTTCAACTCAAAAACGATTGAACAGTTGATGACCCTCCCTCGTTAGTGATATTTCAGTAATTTCGGTACTTTGAGAATATTTGCATTGCGAACTAATTATCAACCTAATGAAAATCTCGGCCATTTAATTTTTCGGAAATCTTAACATATCTCAAAATCGAGACATAAATAAGAACGCGTTTGAAATTTTTTTCAGGATCATCAAGTTTTGACTTGTGAGATGATCGGAGTGTTTCTCTTTTGCTGTGCAATAGGAAATATCTTACCAAATATTCAAATTTCGCATCTGCGTATTTTTCAATAGTTAATTTTGTGTCAGGAATAGCTTTTGTTAAATAAGTATTCAGATCAGCAATCATCTGAAAGAGAATAACTAAATGATTTCAAATAGAATTAATGTATTATGGATAAATACCGGTTTAACAGTGCGAAGTAATGTAATTGCGTGTCGGTCGATTTGTCGATGGGCTTCACCAAACTTCGTGAATGCTTCTGATGCCTTAAATTGAGGTTCACGTGCGCCTATATTAGCAAATGCATCACCAAAATTACGATGCGTATGTGCTAATTCAAAGATAGCTTTAAGAACAGAACGTGTATGTTCAATTAGGCCACGATATAATTCCGATGTTCTTTCAAGTTCATCTAATTTTTTAATAAGACCATCTAAAACGAAAATGAATGAGTTTTTAACAGAACTTTGATTTTTATTTTATTACCATTGCAAAGAATAGCACGACTAAGACCAAGCGCATCAGCTGTTGTTGAGCTCATTGTTTCAACTATACGATGTTTCATCTTTTTCAAAACTGAATAAATGAACAAAAATAAGTTATAGATCAATATTTTCAGTTTAAATCAAAAGAATGAACTGACCAATATCCAATGTTTTCCCTTCTTTTGATTGCGCATGTAATTTATTATAATGTATTGTTACTTCAGACTATAAAAATCAAATGAAATCTAATAGAAGACGAAAAGAAATATTTACTTTCGAAGCTTGTATAAGTTTCGCTACTTCAACTTTTGTTCGTCCTTTCACTGTTTTTCCATTCACTGACACAATTTCATCCCCTATTCCAGCAAAGAATTGACATATTCTATAATAGAACTATTGATTTCAATTACCTGCAGCTAAAAAGCCCTCTTTTGACGCAGGCGTATTGTCGAATATTTGAACTATATATAAGCATGGACAGAGTGGAGCTCCTCCACCAATACTGATTCCAACTAAATTTTGGGCATCTTTTTTCAACGTACATGTTCCAGACGTTAATGTCATGCCACTAGAGAGAATACACAGAAAGTTAAGTAAATAGTAAAGATCAACTTTATTAGAAACATACAGAGTATCTTCTTCTAAATCTCCGTAATCCATCATGTTGTCTTCAACTTCCTAGATCTTTCAATGTTCTAAACAGTGATGGAACAAAATTATGCCTGAAAAAAAATAATAAATAATCATCTCCAGCATATATTTTTTCAGTCAGTTCAGTATTTGCTGTCGTATTGGATCGAAGCATCACGAAAGATGTCACTGATGGGCGCATATCGTTTAGTTTGTTATGGTTTTTAGTATAGAGAATGTTGAGTTTTTCTTATAGGTCTTTGGAAAATATATTCCATTGAATAATGTGAATTGAGCCGTGGATAAATACATTTTAATATTGCTATAAGTTTCGTAAAATGAAAAGAAACAGAACTATTGTTCATTTAGAATTACCATATAGTCTGAGTTCAAGATAAATTTGATTTCAAACTCAAACGAGATCAAATTTTGTAACTTTGAATTAAAATAATCAATTTGATTGAATTACAGTATTAATAACATTTTAAATTCAATAAACTTCCTTCTTATTTTGGATATTCGAACTACATTATATCGGCAAAGTCTTATGCTTATGGGCCTATTGATTACATTCAGTTTATTCAATGTTTTATATTTTTATTTAACACAATTCCACAGAAAAAAAAACTTTTTTGACTTCTTGTGATGATACAAATGATATTGAAATTTGATGTTAGTCTATTTAAATCGATCATTGATTCAATAGACAACAATCCGATCAAAATCTGGTGTGAAATCATCTGGGTTGTAAATACGTATTGAATTGAATCCTTGACATAAGTTAAGTTCAATAGGTAATAAAGCAATATTTTTATTATGTTGCATCATTGGAAATATTATAGTAATTGAAGGATATAAATCATTAACCATTATATCAGCATATCGTATACGATCGGCTATATAATAAACAATAATGATTGTAGAACCGCCATGTAGACGAATAATTTTTTCAAAGATAAGTTCATTGCTAAAACTAATATTATCAACTTGTTTTTGACCTGAACAAAAAGCACAGACACGATATTTGTCGAAATAAATTTATTCAATGCTGACTCAGCTTCATAATTTTTAGCCATCATCATTGATGATGTAGAAAATGTTGAATAAGTGTTAACAATACAAGGCATAGGCGTTATTAATTGGAAAGATGACGGTGAAGAACCTATGAATATAATCGAATAGCTGTCGAATATCAATTTTAGTTTTTATGTAGTTACTTGAAAATGGTTTATTATTTGTTGAAATGTTTACATCCTCAATAGATAATGTTCGAACTATTAAAATACAAACAAAAGATAGAATCCAAAAGCTTGTTCATTACTTACAAATATCAATTGGTAGTTCTAAAGTATGAAATGTGTGTAAAAAATTGATTCTTTCATATTCTTCTGACACCGTTTAGTGCATTCTAGTGCATAAGGAAGCATCGAATGAGATTCTTAAACGTAGTGTCGAATGAATTGTTGTAGCACTATCTTGTTGAGTTAAAATGATAACTGTATCATTGTCATGCTCAACAATAGGAGCAGAAGAAATTTTCTATCAAAGAAAAAAAGGATTGAACATATATATGTGGGTATTTTTTTTATATAGGAATAATATAAATTTTTTACATTTGAGCTTTTCTGTGATAGATTCTCAGAGATAATAGTGGCATCCATTATAACAATATTTGCTTTTCTTGTTAATTTCTTTTCATTGAGTTGATCTTGAAACTAAAGGAAAATGAAAAAACAAAATATTAGTGTGTTGATTTATTGAATGAAAGGATGAAACCAGATTTTGAAGAATATATCTCTTATCTTCTTCTAAATCATATGTTTTAGATGTTCGGTTCATCGGTAATATTGTTAGTATATTTGGTACATCGTAAACCAGAGTGAGAACATCACTTTGAACTTTATAAAATGAAGTAAAATAAGTGAAAAGAAAAATGTATATTTTTTGTCTCTTCAATAAAATTTACTCTGATATTTTGTCTGATTTCTTTTAGTTAATGTAAATATTGGTAGAATTGTGAAAACAATCATTGCTGTCACAATCAAGAGGGCGACTAATGTACAGCAAATAGTGAGAAAAATAATTGGATTAAGTCGGCGTAATCTATGAAAATGACTCTTCTATTTAAAACCTATCGAAATAGATCTACTTGCGTTCCAGGATTGATTGGTGTTCCTCTCTCACTATATTCAGACGGTAAAATTCTTGCTCATGGCATAGCTGTGAACGACAAAATGATTTCGAAATAAATATTCTATGGGTAAATTTTCTGGATGAGAAAATAAAGACTTTGTCAAGAGTAAACAAATACCAAATGAACAAGACAAAGCAAGCACAACAAGTGATGCTATACTAATAAATAAATTCTCGCCCACTTAGATTTCATGTCTACAATTTCATTTCAAGTTAAAAAACACGCAACATATCAAGAATAAAAGAAATCTAATCGTATCAAATACTGTTTTTTGTAGAATTATTAGTTTCAAAACAATGCCTTTTTATTTTATTATTAAAAGTTGAATTCTTGTTTTTTTTCGTTTCTGGTAACATGCAGCAATTAATAAGTAAGTTATTTTGTTTTATGAAAGAAAAAACAACTGATAGAAATTATATCAATGGTAGGTTTTTTCCCAATCAATGTATGCTAAGTGTTAAAATACAAAGAAATTGCGCGAAGAGCAAGTAATGAATTATTGAAGAAAAGATTGTGTATGTCTTTTAATGTTTATTTTTGATATCATAAAACAAAGAAAGATTCTTCGTGATTTTATCCTCACTAGATTCATTGTATGTCAGTATTTTTATCACCCTATTTCTTTCTACAATGATGCATCTGTTGGCCATTTGCAAATCATTTTAGATTTGTGTACTGAATTACAAGAAATTCTTTTAGTATTGTTACTCCGATATTATAGATTTGATTTTTAGGAAAGTTTATAGTACAATCTTGACAGCCACATAAATCTATGTTCTTGTCATTGTTTTTTTCAAGATTCTTAGCACTTCGTTGCCATTTAAAATCTTTTTCGAAATCTTTTATATTTTTGTTACTGCTAATCATTGTGAATCTAATGTATCGTTCGAAGTAGCAGCCTAGGATGATGATGATAGTAGTAAAATTCGCTCTGTTCATAATTCTTTTTGATATTGTTATATTTCCTAAGCAGTGACCGTAGAAAATACATTGAGTATTGTTTGAATCCGAACTAATTACTCTTTATAGAAGCATTGTTAAAAATAGTTCTAATAGTCTAGTCGTCGTATCTGAGAACTATTGTTATCAAATTTAAAAAAACATCACGATTATAGTTCATTCATCAAATATTGTTAAGAATTATTTGACAGAGGAAAATCCTATTGACTCATAAAGTTTTCTTGTGAATTTGAGCACAGTAAATAACATTGCACACAAGCATAAATATATGTTCTTGTTAAAGTTTATTTATTGCTTTAGGCTAAATCTAATTTTATAATTCTTTGTTTTTTGAATTTGATGCTCATAAATCATAACAAATTCACCTGATGTAGCTCGCATGACAACGATTATTAATTATAAATTGAATTATCCATGTTCTTCTTTTCTCACATAAAATTTGTTGCAGGTTCTTAGTTACTCCCGGTAATTTTTTGTGTTATGCTTTTTTTGGATACGATTTTCTTCGATTTTGTTCATTACAAATCTGGAATATTGTACGATTGTCTAATCATCATTTTGTCTAACGTAAGATATAATTCAATGTAGAACTAGCATGTTTGTTACATTCTGAATCACATTGATGGAGAATACGTCAGCACGACAGTCTTTATCATTATTAGTATATCTTCGTCAAAATTAATTGAAAATAAAGAAACAAACAATCTTTTTGAAATTTTATCATTTCAAGTACTCATCAACATTTTGTTGAAAAGTTCTTAAATAGGAGTGACTTTAACATTAAATTTTGTAAAAATAATCTAGTTAAAGTCAAGTACCACTCCTAATTACTACATCAAAATATCGGTGAAAAAAACAATTTAATCTTCATATTTGTGCCATTATCATGCAAAATCTTTCTAATGGCTTTCAGTCAAATCGAAATTAAGTCTACAGACAATGTTCACTCTTCTCATATATCTTTTCGGAGACAATTAGTTTACATTGTGTATTTGTACTTGATTGTTACGTATTGGCTTCATCTTTGAATGAATCAAAATAATAATAAAGTATTGATTACAAAAATCTGTATATCCTATTTATAGACATCGGATTCGTGAAAATAACTAGACTAAGAAATAAAATTTATCGTTGCATTTAATTTAATTCTTGGCCCATTTCTTTACTAATTGAGTCAAACTATTTGAAAAGATAAACTAATGCTGAACTTGACTTGATCTGGTTTTGCATTTATCATTTGAAAAAACAATAAAGAAAACAAATTTCCAAAACAGTACTAAGAATTCTACAAATGAAATAAAATATTTGAACCGAAGAAAAAATTTGAACTATTTCAATTTTTCATAGAATAACATCAAAACCCAAGCATTAAAAAAATTCAAATGATGAATCCTCTCTAGATCTTTTACTATAACATATAAGAGAAGATGATTTAGTTGTGTTTTACATGAAAGATGTCTCTAGTAACGTAATTTCAATGACTAAACGAAACTTTTGTAAAAATTTATTGAACGTCATATGTTGTTCACGATACTAATACTATTAACCTTGCAAAATGACTACCGATCAACCGAAAAGTATTTCTAAGAAAGAAAAACACTTTAATATAATAGTCATTTGTTATTCTAGCCAGATAAAACCTAAATCTACCGCATTTCAGAAACATTGATTTCATTTCACCAATACATCTCATTGACTATCTTGTTTCTCTCTCTCTCGTATATATTCATCAAAACAAACTAATGTATCATTCGAACTAATAATCATCAAAGTTCGATCTTTCAATAAGATCAAACTTATGCGTAGTAAGAATTACTTTTGAATTCTACTGTATTTGATTGTTGTTGTTTCTATGAATAGATAAATTTTATTTTTGACCACTTCAACTTGGTCCTGCTCGATTATCAAAATAGTCTTCAGAAAACAAAAAAAAAGTTGATTTATTCAAAAGTTTGATTTCTTTATTTGAATTTCAAAAATAAAGATAATAGTTTTCACTTTATTTTATTCTGAGTTATTTCATCAATCATAAATGACAAGTTCAATATGTTTATTTGTAACTAATCGCTATAAGACATTGTTCATAATGGCTGGTTAATTATCAGTCAAACAATAATTTTAATAATCGCGAATAAATTCATTCGATTACATAATTAGCTTTAATTAATTTTATAATCTAAGATAATATAATATATAACTCAATACGAGTATGAATCAATCATATAAAGTTTTGAAAGAAGAAAAATCTTACAATAAAATTTTGACTTAACATAATCGATGAAGCACTTTTTTCTCCTTGTTGTTTTAGTGGCAGTTTTCGAATAGCAGAAACTGCCAATCACAGTAGACAATAATAATATTGCACACAAAAAGAAAAACTATGCGTGGATAGAAATAGACAAAATAGACACATTAAATGGTCAGTCACATTTATAATAATATTGTTCATTCACATGCGCTAACATGATTACGTTGTCGCGGAATACAATGATGATTACCAATCAGTGGACCACCATTAACTGGTGGTGATAACGAATTCCTTCGACTCGATTTATCATATGGTCCTCCTCTAACATAAACCGATATTTTTGGATTAATAAATGTATTAAGAAGAATGAGAAAAGCACGAGACGGCAATATGCCTTTCACCAATGGTACTAGATAGTAAAAGCGTGGTACACAAACGAATTTTCTATTGATCTAAATAGAAATATCATATAGATATCATCAATTTAGAAACAAAAGCACAAACCAAGATTCCATGCATAATTTTCTTTGCTGCATAATCAATTGTAAGCGGTGGCACCAATGGATTAAAACATGTTTTAGCCAACTGGTATAAACCTGTCTTCACATAATGCGATACAGCTGCAGTGGTATATATACCATCAAAACCTCCTGCATTGAGTATAGAAAACTCTCTTGTCTTTAAAAAAAACTATTTTTCTTTTACCTAAAGTTAATTCATGATCAACACTTTCCATAAGACCAACAAGACCAAATTTAGATGTACATATATCAGCAAAATTTCCCATACCAAATACAGCGGTTGTACCAAGCATTGTTACTATATGTCCATGATTACGTTTTTTCATCGATGGAAGAATTTGACGAATTAACTAAAATATATGCAGAGAACTTTAATGTATTTTTTTCTTGTATTCTTGATTGTTCATCTAGTATTCTGATTTAGAAAAAATAATTTTATTATCTTTTTTTCTAGCAGTATTGTATGATGTTTGTACGCTTATACCAATCGATAAAAAGTAATATTCAACTCAATAATGAAAATAAACTCGTATCTTTCAAATAGCTAGTTCATTTACATCATATTTTAGAGCTTCTATAAATATATATACATACGTATGTACAGTTCTTCATCAGTACTATCAACTAAACATGTGCGTGCGATTTGAACTATGCAAGAAAAATAATTGGCATGCCTGAGATTGAAAACATAAATTAATTACATCTTTCATCATTTCCAGCGAATTAGCTTAGAGATTATGAATAAGAATACTATTCCAGGTAAATGATCTAAAACTGTCTCATTTGTGTACTCGGTGAACAAAAGAAAACGGCAACTGTTAAAGGACTGATTAAAATTTTATACGAAAAGTTTTTGAAATACTTCTATCTAGACTAGAGTCAAACTTTAATACTCCATTCGGCACATCATGAATGTTGGTAATGTCCAGAAAATGTTTTGCCTTAGATCTGTCAAGAAATAACTGTGAATTAGAACAAATTCAAATTTCTAAATTGATCAAAAGTATTAATTGTATAACAAAGAAGAAATGATAATTTATCTTTGAGCAAAAGCAAAATTTCTGATAATTATAAATATCTTATCTGTCTAAATAAAAGAAAACGATATACCCAATATGCTGCGAATAGATTGACATTTAAACATCTTGAAAATTCTTCGTCAGTCATATCTGTAATGGATTTTGATGATAAAATAGCCGCTTTAAATAAGAAAACAATAACGAAAATATATTTATAGAGGTATTGCAATCAACAAACCATTATTGATTAACATGGTGATTTCACCAACATCTTTCTGAATTTGTCCTACAAGACGATAAACTTCATCTCGTTTTCCAATATCACATTCATATGCGAATACACGATTGCCATGATGAGTTGTTAATGCTAATTCTTTTTCTATCAACAGAACTGTTTCTTCATTCGCATTTTTATCTATATCACATAATACAACAATTGCACCTCGTTTAGCGAGCAGAAGCGCCATTTGCTGACCTAATTTAGCAAATAATCGATTAGTTGAAAAGTAAAAATCAGAAAAGTATCTTATTTTTTTTACCTAAACCTCTTCCAGATCCTGTTACAAGTACGATTTCATTTCGAATATTTTTTTCTGTTGTTGAAAAAATATAATGACTCACAGCTTGTATAATAGCATGAATGATGTCAATTATGATTCCAAAAAAATATTTAAGATTTTTAAAGTGAGATAACATTTAATTATTCACAGTAACATCTAAAAGTCGAGTAAGTATCAAGATTATTAATTTTACCCAATGAAAACAAGAAGATTACAAAAAATGATAAAATAATATATTTATCACAGGAAAGAAAACTAATATTTTTCTTAACTGCAAACATGCCAAGTCACCTTGGTTTTAACTGTTAAAGATAACGATAGATACTTTGATATTTATTTGAGAATAGTCGTTTATGATTAAAAACCAACGCCATCACAGATGTCTGCATGATATTCATTTTCAAATCGATTTCTTTTGCTGTTTTTACAGTTACAACCACATCTTCAAAATTAAAAAAAATAAAACGAAATTCAATATTTATTAAAAGAGCACCGATGAACGACAAAGAGGACATGTATTGTGTTCACTATTAGAAAACCAATCGGATAAACATTTTCGATGAAAATGATGAAAACATGGTAATGTACATATATATGCAGAATTAAAATATTTTTCAAGACATATTGAACATTGATAGATTTTACTAATGTTCATTTCATTTCGGTTTGAGTTCAATGAATTATTATTTTCATCAGTGTCACTTGCATAAAAATGGTCTTGTTGAGATGTCGAAATAATATTTATTCTACGTCGATGTATAGATGATTTTTTTAATGGATAATCTTGTTCGTTTAATCTACTCGATGGCTCTAACTCAATATCAGAATAATACTCATTAGCACCATGTATTAATTTGCGTCGCTGAATTGAAAAGCGCCAAACTGGAAGTTGCTTTAAATCAATTATTCGATGATTTGATATATTTACATTTGAATTTATTGTTAATGATGCATATTGATTCAGAAACAGACTATCTTGTGAAAAATATTGCAATAAACTATTATTGATATGTTCGTTTCGTCTTTGTTCTGAGAATAGTAAACATAAAACTAATTGCCAAAGTTTTGAGCATAATGCATGCATCTGATCAATCATCATAACATCGTTTGGTATCTAAAATAAATGACTTCATAGTAAAATTATACGAATTCATACAACGTTCAATATGAAGGAATACGAAAAAATAGTCTTAATAATATATCCTATGAAAAATGAACAGAAATAGATTGGTAAAAAAAATACGCTCTCCTCTATCCCAAACGAAAACTATTGATAATCATTTATTCATTGTCTTTTTCTAATATTAAACTTTATTAGAAATGGTTGCTTTAGTAGTATGCAATGAAATTTTTGTTTCTTTTTTTCTCTAGTTGTAAAAAGTAAAATTTTTCTTCCACAAAGGCTAAAGTCCATATCAAATTGGAAGTAAAACCTGGATGAGTTGATGCATACAGTTAAGATAAGAACATGTACATTTGGTCAAAGAAAGAATTTTTCAATAAGCATTGATTTTTTTAACGCGAAGGAAATTCTTTGAAATAGTAAAAACTTAAGAGAAGAGAAATTAAATAAAAGAAAAAAACACCTATTGAAATAATCTTTTTTTTTCTGAGTTATGCCATCTAATTATGAAATATGATCATAGAATCAATTTGGAACTAGTAACATTTTTAATGAATACCATCTTATATGCTCATCAGCATCGGCGTATATTTGCACATGGCAGTTGAAACGATAATAGTGATCAATTCATTTCAATTTTAGTTCTATATAAAAAATTACTGTAACTATCTTATACAGAATTATTGAATGGTGTTGTGTGATTATAACAATTTTACGAATTCATAAATTTTATTAATATGTCACACTATCGCACATGTATCAACAGATAAATAGTATACTTTACATCATTCAATGTATTTTGACGTTCTCCACTTAACTTTTGTATATCGAAATAATATCAGAAACTTTTCGAAATGTGTAAGTAGAAAAAAAAATTTCTTTAACTATTCACTTACATCATATGTTGTTCGTCCAAGTCTTTCTGTTAAATACCATCGAAAACATAACCCCATTGCGATATGTAATATAATCATAGTTGCATATAAAATCCATTTGGATATAATAGAATAAAAAAATAAATCGTTTCTTATAAACATCAAAATTGTTGAATATTGAGAACATTTTATCATATAAAACGATATCATTTGTAAAATATAATCGATAATTTCTGTTGATAAACAAGTTAAACAAAGTAACCATAAAAAAATAGATAAAAGATTAATCATTAAAATTCTTTTTAACACTAATAATAATGATTTTACTAAATAAATATCATAAAAAAAATAGATATTTAATGTAATAAAATAAAAATACATTAACGATTGAATACTAATGGTTAGACATGATAGAAATATATTTAATGCGCGATATGTATATAATTCATGATAATGGTATGAGTTATTTGCATTACTATAAATATATGTATTTGTTGTTGAATTTTGAAAAGAATACTTTATTTGAAAAATTGTATTTTCTTCTTTAGTTAAACGAAAATTAACTATAGCACCATAACGATATAATAAAGTAAAATAATATATTGGTATATTTGTTGAAAATAAATTTGGATTTATTTGAAACTCTAAAGTCGATCGTTTCTCTTGTGGTAATTCATACCAATCAAAATCTTTTTTCATATGATATTCTAACGTTTTACTTAACCATTTTAATATATATTGATAATTATAATCTTTTATTGAAGAAATACTACGAGAATAAATTTTAATTGAACGTCGATTTATTGATGGAACGAGTAAAATAAATTGTTCAATGTTTACTGCACGACAAAAATTAGAATATTCATTATTTGTACAATTTAACATTCCTGTTTGAATATTAAATAATGATAGACGACGCTCAATTGTTCTCCATCGATCAGAAGAAAGATAAATTAATGATTGGCGAAGTCGTTCATTAGGTCGAATATGAACAAACCTATGTTTTTAATTAGAATAAATATGAAAAGACAATCAATGATTAGTTCTTTACCAAATAGTATCTTTATAATCATCTGCTAAATTAATTACTTGTTTATATGATGAAAAAACTATTGCTTCATATTTTGTAGGATCTTCAATAGATTCAGACAGTTCACTTTTTCGAATCGGCCCTATAAATGAATTGAAAATATGAAATATGACCTAAAGAAACTTTTACGATTGATTGTAAGAAATAAAGTTTCTCGATTGATAAAATTTTAAAGAAATTAAGTTAGCTAAATAAAAAACCGTAGATTTGATAAAAATACGCGAAACATTGTTTGAATTTTTCTACACATTGTTTAGAACTTACGAAGATACCATTCGATGTGATGTAGCATGAAAAATGAAAACGTTTTCAGTACGTTGTCAAAAAGTTACAAATCATATTTTCTACCAATAGTTGTAGAATAGAAATGAAAATTTTTGCATTTGGTATATCGAATTTATTATTTTGACAATTCATATATTCGCATAGAAAGTATCATTTAATATAATGTATGACTGACCAATAGGTGGCGGAACGTTTTGAATTTAGGGGAGGCTCAAATTTTTTTCAACGAACGATAAAAAGTCGACATTTGGAGAGAAGATAGACTTTTAAAATTCGTTGTCACAACTGTGATTGAAAAATTTTTCTGTATTGATCCATTTATATGGCTGCAGAACAATCGAAAATTCTGTTTCTAGTCAAGAATCACTTAACGCATCCCCGGAGTCCCCACCAATTTTGGATTTTTTAGAAGGGCCTGTCATCAGTTCCCGAGGAGTTAAGAAAAATATGAAAAATTTCTATCGAGACTATCAAAAATCTACGAAAAAATCCGAACGTGTCTTCGAAAATTTGTAAAAGATTTCTAAAAACTGAATAGAGTGTCTTAGAAATTCCAAGAAACTCTCGGTTCACTTCTCGAGATTTCTATGGCACTTTCCAGTCCTTTTTTAGAAACCCCTTACGAGTTTTCGAAGATACTGTCGAATTTTTACGTAGGTTTTGATAGTCTCGATAGAAAGTTTTCAAATTTTTCTTAACTCGTCGAGGACTCACGACAGGAACTGCCTGAGTATTCATTAGGCGATTCTCGACTAGGGACTATACTATCAAAATTTTTATTTCCTTATCAACATAAGCATAAAAAAATCTTAAACTTTGACTAAAGCAAACATATCATAAGTACAAAAACTATTGTTCATATCCAGTAACGTCTTTTCTCTAGTTTTTTGCAATACACTCAGAACAAATGCTCTTCATGTCTAACTGATCTAGTTTTCCTGAATGAATATGAGAAATAGAGGCAAGATTAAAGTGTTGTTGTGTCATTATTGATCGTAGATGTCTTTATTCCATTTATAACACTGAAGCATCTCTGAGCCGTAGCCGTTGAAGTGAGATTTGTTAGCTATAAATGCAATAATTTACAATATTCGTGAAACAGTTTTCCTAATATATTGTAAGTTAAGTAAATCACGACGAAGTCTGTATTCTTTTCAAATATCTGAGCCTCCCCAATTGGTTTTTAGGGGAGGCTTGAGCCTCTCCAAGCCTAATGGCTCCGCCGCCTATGGACTGACCTAACAGTTTTTCTAGTCATTTATCGTTACCTAGAAGTATCGAAGTTAAAATAAAACTATTGAAATAACACCATTAGTTTTCAATTCATTTCCCGTGTATATATATATATGTCGGAGTTGACTCTAAAATCCAGTTGCCTTTTAAAGACTACTAGTTGGCGTTAAAATGTATAATCATAAAGTTGTTATTGATATGATAAATAGCATTTTATTCAACAGATGAGGTTTAGACAAAGAAATGAACATTGAAGAAAGACATAACTATAGTCAACAAGAAACTCTTGAATCCATTAGTAATAGATACACCCAGGTCGATCAACTTGTGTCGTACACGGCCGTTTAGCCATAATTTACGACCGTTTGGTATGCACCATATTACGGTCGTTTTGCATCGTGCCATAAACGATCGGATACTAAAATATCCGACCACATTACGGCCGTTAGTAACCGTTTACGACAGGGCAAATGACGGCCGTAATACGGTGCATGCCAAAACGTCAAATTACGGCGCTTAACGGTCGGAAACGTTACAAAACGGTAGTATACGTTGCCATTTACGGTCGTGTACGGCCGTTTACGATCGTATCAGGTCGTCGTAATGTTCGACCTGGGCAAAAAACATCTAACAATTCTTACATGCTGAATGTTTATCGCTGTGACATTTTGCAGAGTATTTTCGATTATTTTTCTTACAGTAACAACTATTTGTATTACAATTACCAGCACATTTACAAGTTTCTATTGATTTAAAATTTGTATAAAGTTGACTTGCTTGAATAAAAGCAATTGTTGGTAATTGATCAGTATCAAGAGCACGTAATAACGCGAAATTTGCTGTTGTAAGATCGAAAAATGCCATTTGATCAAAACGTTTTTTGATGATACCATTTTGAGCAGGAACCACGTGTAGCGTTTCATTATTTTGGGAGTATTTTTCAATTATTTTACATGGCAAAATCGTGGATGAATTATTTGTACGATCGACATCTGACACCTTTAAACCGACAATATCACCAATAACATAGGTTCGTTGTCGTTTAGTATCCAACTTATTTAAATAAGCATCTAGCTTTGAGTAGAAAGCTGTCTTCATTATTAAATGAAATGATGGTTTGATAGTAAATAAATAATTTTTGTTAACTTCAGATCGAAAAGTTTCCATCAGTTAAACAAATTCATTATCGATTAGTGCATAACAACGTTATGATTATACGTTTTAAAGTCAACTAACTCCATCCTAGGTAATTTTAAAATCGACTAGCTCCATCCAGTTGACTTTAAAATTTAAGAGTCAACTAGTTGCCTTTTCAAGGCAACTGGATTTTAGAGTCAACTCCGACATATATATATATATATTGAGATGTAAAAGAAAAAAAAACAATATGTGAAACGATTGTTTCACCGACTTTATATGTAACATCGATCAATCATTATTTTTAATCAGTAAATACCTCTAGTTTGCCTATACTAATAGTCAATATGAGTAATGAATAATTATCGCAGTAAAGCTAAAACTGAAATTTGATAGTATATTCACCTGTTTGTTCAACGAATTTAATTAAATCATATTTCTCATTAATATTTGCGTATGAAATACCTCGTAGATTCACAATATGCTGTAATTGCTTAATATTTAATTCAGTTACAGATATAAATTGATTAGACAAGATAGTTTTTCCTGACCGATGAAAACAATATTGGTATAATTCATACCAACGATTGATTAAAATGAAAAAAATAAAGTAGGAACAAACGAATATATAACGACTCATCATCTAAAGTAAAAATTGAAAATAAAGCTAAGACAAATGATTTGTTTTTCCTCGATTGAATTTTATATACATAAGAAATACTTTTTTTCCAGTAAATAGTAGAACAACACCAGCTCACAAAAAAGAAAACAAAAAAAGAAAACAACTACTGGAGTGTTAAAAGAAAGATTGTATGACAAATAAAATAAGGTACAATCATATTTGTTGAGCAACCATAAAAAAATGATAAACAAAAGAAAAGTTGGTTTATCTTGCTTGTTTTTCGAATTTCTCTTTTGTTTTATTTTTTATTTTTCCAAAAGAAATGACAAAATATATAAATTATCAGATATCAGAATCATCATACATCAATATGTGTGAAATGATAAGACTAGACAAGAAAAAAACAAAAGAAAATAGTAGCAAGAAGAAATTTCACTGTGCTCATGCAAAACAAAAGCTTGATTAAAACAGGCACTGACAATGATTTTATACATTTGTTGTTATTTTTGTCTACGTATCATTCTCGATTAGATTTGATTAAGATAATTTACCGACAAACAGCAAATGTTTTCGTTGAATTTGTTGATCTTGTAATATAGACCATCGATTATCATCGATATTATATATTTGTATAATCCAATGAAAATCTTTTTTTGAAGACTTTTTTTCTTGTGATATTGATAAAGATTCTTTTTCTATATCAGTTAAATTTGATAAACATACTACACCACTTACAATCAGACGTCGGTCTACCAGTACACATTGACAATGATTCATGTAGGAATATGGCATTGATTGTTTTAATAGTATTTCATTGCGTACTAAATTAAACCGATAGATTTGTTTCGATTGCCAATAGACAAGATAAAGATCATCATCGTGTGTTACAAGGGAAAATCTACCAATAGTATTATTACGTGGTAGCATGTAATAGCCAGCTGATGTTAAGCGTGCATCGCTTACAACAGTGTTATCTATTGATGAACTCTACAAGAAAAAAAAATAGATGAATAGTATTGCATCATGATTTAGAATCAAATTCAAAAGAAAGATATGTTCTATGTGCAAATAGAAGCTCGTTTTAAACTACTGTTGCAAAGCTATGAGAATGCGTAATCGCAATATTTGATGACTAAAGTGTTTTACTAGCTTACTCTGGAAATTTGTGCTTTCTCTTTCGTTGTTGTTGAACCGGATGAAGCTAGTTCATCACTAGACGCATTCATTTTAACTATTTGTCCATTCGTTAATTCATCATGCTGTTGCATTCTCAATTTATATGTATGTAACATTTGTGTATCATTTTTATTTGATAACAATAACCACTGACCAGTCGCAACAATCGGTTCACATTGATACGAAGGTACACTTTCACCAAGACATGTCCATGTTTCACTCGCTAGATCAAACATATCTACTGAACGACATGGATTTGATGAGGATGAAGGTGACGGAGATGATGATGATGTATTTGTAATACCAAAAAATAATAGAACAACATTATGAAAAAGAACACATATATGTTGACCGCGTGAACATGGCAGACGTATCGAAGACATTTGCCATTTAAGTGTTGATAATGAAAATAACCATATACGATCACTTAACTCACCAGATCGTAATTGTCCACCGAATATATACAATGTTGTATTTGTTGATACACATGATACATGAGAAAATAGTTCAGGTAGACGCCCAAGAAACCGCCAACGTTGTCGGAAAAAGTCATAAGCGTGTAGAAGACAATGCGAAGAGGATAAACGAGCGTCGGGTGATGGAGAACGAGTAGGATGATGATTAAAATTTAAAGAATAGTCAAAATTATTTGACTCAACATGACTTGAATAAAAGAAAAACAAAAAGCAATTATTTTAATTATACACATAAGCAAGGATATAGACTTTATATTAGGCGTATACAAATTTTCTCGGTAGGGTGTAATCGATTATCATCTGAAATCTACATTGTAAATTAAATTCATGGGGAGTATTGTATTCTATAGAACTATTTTTAAATAGCAGCAAGTCTCAAGACAAGAATATCTAGAATTATCTCGTGTAATCGAATGTGTACAATTAATAATTTTTAAACATTGTTTGACACATGCATAGGATAAATTCAAGTTTTTTCTTTTAAGTAATCAAGTGTGGTATCGTCTATTTCTATGTTATTATAAAATTCTATAATAAATCTGATAAGATCTTCAGACGAAGTGAATGAAAGATGACTAAAACAAATTTGCTTTTTTATTATTTGAGAAGATTGTAAGTAGAATGAGAAACTTGATGCTGAATAAAAAAAGTTAATTATATCATAAAATTCTTAGACAAATACAACTATGATTTCGTTAACATTTTATTCTTTACTAATCATGATTAGTGAATTCGTATTGTTTTTAAATAAAATCCTATTTTGACATAATCAGTTTTATTATATGTAAGTTGTTGTGTGCTAAAAAGTTTTTTTAAAACACACTCATATCAGATACAATAAATATATTGATGTTTCTTATTCGGAAAACTGTGCTTTAATTATAAACAATCTCATTGTTTGGTTAACATCACAAAATACGAATTTGAAAGTTATAATGCAATTTTTTCAGATCTTTTCTTCTTATAATAATGATATTTTTGTTTTTGTATCCTGTTTAAATGTGCTCCTGGAGGTTTTTCAGTATTTACAGATTAACATACTTACAATGAATGGAAGAGGACTGACGTTTTTTTTCTAACCTTGAAAAATAAAACGATAATTTTTTCTTTTTAAAGTAGCTTTGATATGTCATTCATAATAATTCATGCGTAAAAGAGAAAAAAAAACATTTTAACTCTTGAGAGTATTATTCTACTTTGTATAGGAAACTTTTCTGCTCCTAAATCAATTTACTTTTGATTTATAACATTTATTGTTGTTGTTGCATCATCAATTTGTAATTGGGAAGAAAATTTTTGATAAAATGCTACAATTGAATCATCGGTTTCGTTAGTATTTGTCACTTGTTCATTCTGATCCTGTTCTTCATCATCATTTTCATCATCACTCGAAGGTAATTCAATCACAATTAAATGATATCTGATCTGAGTGCTTGGTCTAAATAAGATTTTTAAAATAAAATGTAATTTATTATATATATATATATATAGGATAAAAAAATTTAAATACCTAATAGGACCAAGTAAATCTGGAATAAAATTATTTGAATAGAAATCTTTAAGTGTACGTAAACAAGCTGTGTATTTCTGTACTAATTTTTCATTACGCATTGAATTCGTAACAAAATCACTATCACTTATTGAATTTAAGCGTATAAATTTAAATAAACTTTGAAAATATTGTTCACGCTCAACTGGACGATAATTGACCCATTGTACAATAGTTAAAAATACATATTCTTCTTTTGGTATGTCCAAATTATCATCAGATAATACTTCCATTAATGTATGTTCATTTAGATGAACAAATAGATTTTTTTCATATAAACACATAAAATGATCAACAATAAACTGTAATGTTGTACGACGTAAATTTTCTAATGAATATAATGTTGCCAATTGTTCTATTTGAATGCAATTATATATATTCATTTGTAAATAAAGAAATTTAATCAGTAGATCAGTTAGTTCTTTTATTGATAGCATAACACTTGCATTAAACATTTCAAATAGATTATCATATGTTATATCTGTGTGACCCGTATAAATAAATTCAAGTATTCGTTTCATTGTCCATGGAGTTATATCTTGTATACGAACGTTGCCTTCTGTTGATTCGCGAAAATTATATGAAAACATCGCACGAAAATATGGTGATGCTGCTGCTAATATTAAACGATGACAAGCAAACGGTACGCCATCAACATAAATCGTTACATCAGTAAATAAATCAGATAATCGAAATTGATTTATTGTTGAGAATAAGGACGACGGATGCTCTAAACAATTTATTGAATGACGCGATTGATTATGTTGTTCAGTTTGATTTGTTGTTACTGCTAGTAAAGATGATGAATGAGAATGTTTTCCGGGTGATGATATGCTTTTACTTTTTATGTTCGACATCTAAAAAAAGGAAAAGAAATAATATTTAAGATTTGAAGATTGTTTTTGTTTGAAATTCTGAAGTAAAGAACAAGAATTAGTTTAGTCAAATACAAACGTAGACTACTATTGGTTGAAGAGATGCCATTTTTAACGAATTGATCTGTATGCATGCTAATAGCGACATCAGCTTAACGATAGAGAAAGAGCGAGCAATAGCGACAATTTGATTTTGTTTATATTCATCAATAACTAAATATTGTTCATAATCATAATTTCCACGAACAATTATTCGATTTTTTTTTGTTTTATCATATTCTTACTTTTTTTGGAGAAAAAAACGACGCTTCATTATAGTTAATTTTTTCTCATCATCCGGTCTTCAACTAAGAACATTTGTATTGAAGTCTTATCTATATACTTAAAATAGAACCAAAACGATAATTTTGATTTTATCATAAATTCTTTCAATATTAATAGAATTTATTTTTACACCATTGTTTTTTCTCATTTGCAATAGGTAATTATACGAAAGAAAATTTTCTTTCTTATTATTCAATGCATCATTGATCGATTTCATATGTATTGTCTATAAAGAATGAGTCATCGTAAAATTTGTTCTTTCTTTCTTATGTGTCTTGCATTCATTCATCGCCGTATTTTGCCGTTTCACAACGTATATATACCAAGTGAAATGAGGTAGACAACTCATACTTACTTTCCTCTGATCGTCTCAGTGATCAACAATACTGAACATCCAGGACGAGGTTTTGGCATTGCACTTCGCCATAAACTAAATCCTGCTTTCGCTCCACATCGGGGCGAAGAGAGAGGTCAATTTGTTAGCAGCGTCTCTGCGTTCGCGCTCAGGCCGTTTTATAAACAGAAGAAAAATCAAAATTGTATTCATAAATTTGTGAAACTTTTGTTAAAATATATACAAAGAAATAAAACTCATTATTCTTTATTGTCACTTGAACTCGGCAGGGTTTTTGTTTTATTGATAAGCTATTCTCATTCGTTTTTATTTCTTTACATCATGGAAAAAAAACAAAACAATATAGAAAATAACGTTAGTCCGACTTCACTTTCGCCAGCCTTATATAAAATACAATATCCAAATTATCGTACAGGAATGTTTAGTCTTCGTACACCCTATAAAAATTCTTCTGTCAATGACGATCAACAACAAATTTACACACCTAGTTCTACTCCTAAGGTTATACATCCAGAATATTTACATGTTAATCAAAGTAAAAGTTTGCTTTTTTCAATTAATTTGAAATTTCACAAAAATATTTTCTTCAGTAACTCAACAAGATCAACCAATCGCTTATGAATCATTTCAACGAGATGCTGAAGTTCAATGTTCACTTCTATCTCCGGATAGTCATGATAAAATTATTATACCACGACAGAAAATATTTCTAGGAGACTCGTGCGATAGTGACTATTTAAGTCCTCGTTATCGTGTTCAATTACAGTTACAGCCGACGCATCCAAATATTTATGAAGTATGGAATGTTGAAACTCCACCCCCACGATCAATTCCAATAAACAAACCAAATACACATCGAGAACCATCAATACGTATTCGTTCGCCTCGTTTAGTTAACATAAAATCTTTGAGTGATGATGATTCTGATTATGAGGATCATGTAGTCTATACTTATTATCCATCAAGGTCATCATACTTGCCATCCAATGTACGAATGGTATGCGTTAGACAAGATGCAAATACAATCTGTCTTTAAAAAAGCAAAGGACAAAAACAACATTCTTTTTTACTACGTCTTAAATTTCATTAATGAGCAACAGTTGTTGTTTATTATTGTTATTAGAGAAATAAAAAAAAAACTGTATCTATCTAACAAGAAAAAATTAATTACAGAAATATATCTAATCTGATAAAATACAACTCATTTTACCAATATCTTCCAGATATAAATGACACATAAGACGAGCATCAATTGGTTCAATGCCTACACATGTAAATTGAAGTCGATCATGATTCTAAATAATATGATTTCATCTATTTTTGTTTTAATGTAATCTTTCAGTAAACTTACATTATAATGATTTAATTTAACACGAATAAGAAACATTTTTTCTTGTCCACATATACTTGTTAATTTTTGATAAGCCTTCTCTTCATCATCTTTTGATTTCCCACAAGGAAATTGTTCAGGTGGACAACCAAATAAGATTTCACTTTCTTTTTCAAAAAAACTAACCCATTGATAACCAGTTGAGTCTGATAAAAGAATCTATTTAAAAAGAATATATTACAGATGTATTCTATTAAAAAAAGGAAGCTTACACTGGTCATATAAAGTAATTTAAAATCTTCATAGTTTAGATCACATTTTAAACAATAATATGTTCCATCATTATTATCTTGTAATTTCTTTTTACAATCAAAACGACTACAAGCCTATGTATATTTGTAATTGTTTAGTTTTTTTTAAATAATTTTCGATTATTTTACTTTATATACAGGATCATGTCGTACAAATGTACATACAGCTTTAATTCGAAATATTTCACTATTACCAATAGATGCCATACTGGATTCATATTCTGCTACTTGGCCAAATGTTTTCCATGAAACTAGTTTAATTAGAAAAGAATAACAGAATTTTCTTTTCTTGAATGTAAAATTTACTATTCTCATGTTTATGTGAATGCAAAGTAAGATCTGTCATATCAATATTCATTCCTTCTTCAAGATACCATTTACGAAGTTCATGAGCAATTGGTAAATCAGGATCAATA
This sequence comes from Rotaria magnacalcarata, assembly GCA_900239745.1. Taxonomy (NCBI): domain Eukaryota; kingdom Metazoa; phylum Rotifera; class Eurotatoria; order Philodinida; family Philodinidae; genus Rotaria; species Rotaria magnacalcarata. The sequence goes on along the minus strand of OENM01000434.1, from coordinate 53,899 downwards.
TGTACTTGTGTACAAGCAAGTACAGATAATGTTCGACCTTAAAATAGCAAAGCACAAAATCTTACATTTCTTTTTATAGAATAATATTTAAATAATACCTCCATTGAAATCATTTACACTAGCGCCTTTTAACATGATTACAGATCGAACAGTTGATGTTTGAAAATTTTCAGCCTGAAACATGTTCAATTGAAGGCTGGGTGATTTGCTTTTTTTTCCTTCAGTTTTTACATACTATTCGATACCATAGTGTAACTGTTATTTGACCAGTTCGGTCAAGAATAAGAATATCACGTTTTGTGTAATCTTTATTTTGTTTACTTTTTCCATGAATCATATCTTTTATACTAATTATTATACCAATAACATCTTAAAATTAAAAATTAAACAAAAGGCTAATAATAATTTCAAAGTTTATTTAACATACCAATAAATGAATTTGTTTCTATGTTTTGTATTTGATCGATTGAAATAAAATGTAAACGTTGCATTGGTATATTTGGTTGTATATTATTCAAACATGGTTCGATAATTGTTTCATTGTTAAATGTCATTTCAAAGTCATTATTCAGAGTATTGAATTGTTTATTGGCATATTTGATTTGAGCTTGTGTTATGTAATAAATCTAAAATTTAAAATAAATTTTTCTTATATTGTGATTGAATTTAAAAAAAAATGAATTGAATGATAATAACATTTCCAATGATTAGAAGTGGCTCGAATCGGTCACAATCATCGCCAAAACCATTTGCACGTATTTCACTTGTTTCATCAATGATATCACAACTAAATAATTTACCTTCACCATTTGCATACGTACGCATTGGCGTTTTACTTGCAACACGAACTCGAATCGTCCACCTATAATATTATCTTTATGTTTTCAAGCATACGGAAGGAAATTTTAATTTTACTTATTCTGAAACGGATTTAACGCTTCAATTTTAAAAAGACGATTATTTTTAATCGAATCAACATCTGTTGTCGTTGTTGTTGATAATGGAGGTGGAACTATAGGTAAGTCATTGATTATTGGAACTATCGGTTGTTTGAAAACTGAACCTAAACGATGTGTATAATGTAACTTCAATAAGATATTTATCAAAAGATCATCAAATTTGAAACCTCATCAAGTATAGAATTTTGGATGGATTAATTAGAAAAGTTTTAGAATCTTTGATATTTACCAGTAACTTTTGGTTGTAGAACATTTTTCGTTATTGACGTTGTTAAAGTCTCAATTTCATTTAGATTAGCTGTCAATAATGAAACAGGATTTCCAATTTTATGTGTAGCTATATCCAAAACAGTCACTTGAAGAATTTGTAAAATCATTCTATTAGAGTGAACAAGTTTTTCTCATTCGTAATGAATTTTCTATAGTCATACTTTGCTGTTTGTCCTTTTAGATCACTACGTAAATAGCGATCAAGTCGAATAATAGAATATTCTTGTAACTGGCCATTTACCACTAATTCATTTAATTGTACAGTTAAAACACAAGCTAAAATATTTTGAAAGAAAATGATTGCAAATGTTTTTAATTCTTCTAGTAGTTTTTTGCTTTTAGTTACAAGGTAAAAAATGTTTGCCATCCGAAAGAATAAGTCGATAACGTTGAGTTTTTTTATATTGACTAGCAGTCATTGAAGATCCATTCACTGATTTTGAATCCATTAATTTAATATTCTAAAATGTATTCATCGAAATATCAAAAAATATTTTCTATTGTCTAATATATTTTACCAGCACTTGTAAAATAGGCTGTTCACCACAAATACTATTCTTAGCAAAATGCTAAATGGGAAACAAAACAAAAAGATGATGTATATATCCAAGTTAAATGTACCATTAAAGTTCCTGTCGTTAATTTTTGCATGATAATTTTCGAAAAAGTTTTTTTCTTGATAGAATTTCAAATAGAAATCTAAAACAAAATATTTCTTTTCTTACTGCTCTTCTTTCGAAGGAAATGCAAAACTAATAGATAATAAATGCTGCTTGTACTACTTTTATTATGTTAGAGATTATCGAAAGAATCAAAATCAGAGACGAAATAATTATAGGATTCGATTTCAGAAACGAATCTAACCTATTTCCTCTTCGATAAACACTATTTTATGAAACTAGCTTAAACTTTAATATAATAATACCCATGATTTATCCAGAACATTGAAAATTAAATTAGATTTCTATAGTAAAATTGCTATACTATACTCGTTTTATATGAGTCCGATGTAAACAAAGTGTGTATTTCTAAGGTGGCACATGTTTTTCTAAAATACTATTTCTGTTCAGTATGTCTACTACTTACTAATGCAAACATGACTTGTAACGGTTAAATTAATTTCGTACGAAATTAAATAAATCAACTAATAGAATATTATTGATATACTGATCATGAATTTCTTTGTAAAATTCTGATTTAATATAATAAAAAATCATAAAAATTAAAAATTAAAAGATATTTATTATTCGATGCAAAGTTTGTCATATGGTTTAAGAAAAATCAGCGAACTATTATTAACGCCATCTGTATCGAAACCATTGTCGATTGAATGAATCGCTGAGGTTTTTCTTTTTTTTAATATTTTTCTCCATTTTCTTTTCCTTTTGATATATATATATATGTATGCTAGGTGTTTTTTGAAAGAAAAAAGATGCCACGCTTGTTTGATTTTCCCGATGAACTTTTATGTAAAATACTGGAATATCTGAGTTCATACGATGCAATCTATTCATTTTTTAATCTTAATATTCGTTTCAATCGTTTATTAATGCCATTTAAACATCAAATTGATTTAACCTATTTATCATATGGACAATTTATGAATTTTATCAAGATCATTTTACCGACGATAAATAAAGATGAACCATTATATTCTTTGAAATTAGGAAATGTAAGAACTCCTGGTCAGATTGATTTATTTAACACATTAATACATGATCAAACTTATCGTGGTTATTTTGATAATATTAATAAAATTCTTATTGAATGTCCACGTTTGAATGAATTAATCATTTTTGTTGAAAAATTTCTTTTGTCTTTATCAAACTTGGCATCACTTTCGATTAAAATTGATCAGATACGTGATGAAGATTTTCATAAATGGACACAATTAATTGTTAATTCTGTTCTTTCAATTTCAAATTTAATCCAACTTGAAATTGAAATGCCTACTGGACTTGTTCTTTCACGCGTGTGCAATACAACTATGTTTAATTCATTAATTGATTTATCATTAAATCTTACGCTTGTTACTGATTTACTTATTCTGATACAGCATACTCCAAATTTAGAAAAACTCTCAATACGTATTGGTTGGTGGACAAGTGGAGATCGTACTCTATTAAAAATGCTTGATGAAATGCGTTTAAATACTGATCGGATCTCATTTTTAATTCATCTAAAAAAGTTTCATTTAACTATTGATTCAATATTAACATTTCAATTTGAACATCTCGAACAAGTTTTATATAGAATCTTGAATAATGAGATAACCGATAGCTTCAGTTTTATAATACAAAATTGTTTAAATCACAATAGTGAATTGGAACAATTAATAGATGGTCAACGATGGGAAAATTTACTATCACCCTATTCATCATTGAATCAATTCAATTTATTTATTCGAATTACGGGATGTCTTCAAGTCAACGAAGAAATATATAAAATAAATTCGTTTAAATCTAAATATTTTCTTAAAAAACAATGGTCTTTTTCTTATTTTAAATATGCACCAAAAGAAAATATTATATTTTATTCGATTCCATATAAAAATAAAGAATTATTTGATATATCAATCAATAATGATGAAATATTTAATAGTTTTCCAATTAATTACGCACGAAATCTATTAATTGATCAAACAAAGAATGAAAACTATCGATTTAATGAGTCAACATTTGATACCATATTGAAAAAGTTTCCTTCTCTTCAAGAGTTACGATTGATTCATTTTAAGAGTGATCTTTCAATAATCAATCCGATCAATGTTCCATTGTTACATACATTGAAAATTGAAAAAGAACAAAATATAAATTTATCTAAACTACTCGAATTATTACCTTTGACACACACATTATTTATATCTTTTTTAAGTATTTATGATCGAAATAAACCGCTCGAGTAAGTAAGAAGAAAAATAACACATTTTATTTCTACTATGTAACCAAGTTTCCTTTTCCTTTTTATTTTTTTAATAGTATTTATCAGTATAATCAAATAAGAGAATTATCTTTAATTGACGTTCCTGCAAATGATATGAATCCATTTCTGTTATTTTTAAATCAATTTCCGAATCTACATATTCTTCATATTCATATATATAATCAACGTATGCCCGATGAATGTTTATTATCAATTTTGAATAAAATTACTAGAACATTCCCTTCAATTATTTATTTGAAATTACAACTAGAACGGGACATTGATTTATCTATTGATTGGAAGCAACAATGCAATGGTCTAGTGAAAATGTATTTAAAAAATATCATCTTCGTTGGAATACTTGTACATTTATGGTTTTGAACAAATATGACGCTTTTTCTTCACATTGTCAATCTGTGATTTTACCGTTGATTTTGCCTCTTACAGTATAAAAAGTTCAATAGTGAAAACAATAATCAGATAGTAGATTCAAATTGCAATGATACTATTAATTTTAATCGCAGGATTTGAATACTATCCGGACTCTGCGTTTTATTCGAGAGTTTTATAATCAGCACATACCAAATTTATCATAAATTTTGTTTTTGATTGCATTGCTATAATAGGATTTTTACTTGGTTGGTTGTTTTATGAGGTCGATATACATCGTTTGTTATCCTTCTTTTTCTATGTAGTATTATTGCTCAACATCAGAAGAAAAAAAGATTCCTGTGAAAAACACTGCTTATCGATCGATTTTCTTTTCAGAAAACAGTGTAAATTTTATTATAGAGTTACCGATACAAATCAACCGGAGAGCATTTGTGCATAAATACAGTTGCATGTATTATTTTTAGCTTTCTTGGTTCACCATATGTTCTAAAAATAATTAAAATGAATACGTGCTTCATTTAAAGTCGACAGTGAAAGAGCTATGAATATTTCATAATATAATGATGCATGATTAGGAATAAAAATCTTGGTTTCTTACATATGAAATAATATTTCTATTCAGTCTTGTGTTATTTCGCCAATAGAAGATGGAATTTCATCCTTGATCTTTTTACTAGAAATCTAAAAACAAAAAAATATGCATTATTGTACATCTATATTTCATAATAAATCTCATCGACTCTTTTAAAGTTTTATGAGAGTCATCAACCTTAACAATTTTTACAGTAAAATTTTGTTGCTATTTGTTTTTTGTCGGTCTCTCTTCTATCATTATCCACTCGTTCTGAATCATCTAAAAATAAATTTCATTTGATCTTCAGAATTCTTCTGCCCAAAATTGTTCTATTTCACATCTCTCTCTCTCTCTCTCTCTCTCT
>OENM01000434.1:36868-48385 GCA_900239745.1 Rotaria magnacalcarata | reverse complement strand
TATATATATATATATATATATATATAGCATAAGATATGACAAAGTTAGCAATAAATTATATTATTGTCTATTTACATGCAAAATATGATTATCAAAACGAAGTATATTTTGTTGCTTTATCCTACTGTTTATTCAAAATAGATAAAATTAATTGTTAACGGGATTTCTATTTTTAATTTCAATTCTTTCTGCATAATATACTCCTAATTCGAGGAATTATTAAATTTATGCCTTATGACATAGTTAAATAATGTATAATATCAGCGAAGGAAAAAGCAAAATCTACAGGGGTGGATTATTAACTCGAAAGATGACGGAGAAAAAGACGTTTTTTTCTCTCTCTCTTCGTATATAAATATCATAAATGAGTCGGTCGTATTGCTCGTTTTTGTTACGCATAAAATCATGTGAATCAATTCTGATTGCTATTTCATTGTTATTTTGCCTTGTTGACTAGATGCTGCTGATAGCATTGACTAAATGAAACGGATATTTTATGCAAACTAACTATTGTCAAAGTATATACAAAGCCATAAAAAGCAAGGTAAGTGCTAAAATGCCCGACGAAATTGTAACAATTGTCATACAGGAAATATAAAGTAATATATAACTTTTTAAAATTTTTTATTATGTAATTATTTGCTTCAATCATGTAAATCAGATTCTTTTTGTAAAGCAAAAGTGTATATAAATTAGAATGACAATAGTAAAAACTTCTTCGAATCGAAGAAAGAATTAAGTGTTTCCTTTTTACTCACTATTTCCACTCAATTAACTTATCTGATATATGGATTATTGTTTCATTTTTGTTACAATCATTTATTACAATGAGAGTAATGAAGTATAATGCACTGAACTAGTCGATTATAGATGCTTTGCTTATAGGAATAGAACTATGCATTCTAATAAGAAAACAATTCTAACCTTTGTTAGAATTTTTCTGCTAGTTATATATTGAAATAGTGAATTTAAGGACGAAATAAAAAAAATTTATCTACGATTTAAACATTGTTTTTAATGATAAGACAGACAATAGCAGATGATTATAAGTTTCTAGTATTCTATAGATTTTGTTATTTCCATGTTTATCTATATATTGTTCATCAACAGGATATTGAGACTCATGTGTGTTGATACCTTGCACGGTTTCAGTTGTAATAATAGTAGTAGTAGTATTGAGCTTAATCCTTTTCAGTCATGTATTATGCATCCATTTAATTTCCCGTTTTCCTTCTTAATCTTTGCTTCTAGGTTTTTTTCATAATTTTTCTCAGCCATAATATTCTACACCAAGTTCAATATGTGAGTATATGTTAACGTCCTTGTTGAATGCAAAACGATGAGTGAAATCAGTAAAGAATGCTCAATCCAGAACAAAATCTTTAAAAAAGAGAAGAAAAGATTACAAAGAAAAAAAGTAGATTGTTAACGTACTCGGAACTTTATAAACAGATGTAAGAGAACAGACAAAAAGGAAGGACGTCGACCGAAGTGAAGACAGTAATACTAAATAAAGAAAAAATAGACACGCATAGCCTTGCTTTCTTTTGTCCTCTTGCCTGTTATCGTTCACATATTTTTATTTATTGATTGATGAATATACGTGAAAATAATAATCCAAAATATTTGCAAGAACTATCCCATCTTCGATTCTAAAAATAAGTATTTTTTCTATTTATATCTTTGATTATCATTGAAATAATTAACAACTGAATTAGAATTAGGATAAAGAAAAATGATGATCATTCTCATATTGATGACCGAACTTTATAGTTTTGTCTTTAATGTGAACAACAGATGCATGAAATTATTTATCTTGTTCTATTATTTTTTGTTTCTGTAAAGAATACAATTAAAGATTCTATTGAACGCACTTATTGATTGCCTTCGACAAAAATACGAATACAGTCCATATGTCATTTCTTTTGTCTCTCTCTCTCTCTCTGTTCCTCTCCTAAATAGTTCTAGCAAAAGAAATATAACTTTTGAAATGATGCAGCTTCTTTTATACTATTGTCTATGTCGAGATGATATGTTATGTTAAAGAATTCAATAATCTGTTGTTGAATCCACTTAAGTGATCTATTCGTTAATGTTGTTGGTCTATAATTTTAACCTTCTTTTTCATTTGGCTTTATTTGAACAAAAATGCGTGCGCGTATTTGAATGTACTAAAGCAATTTGATCTATCACGCTCTGCCTCCTTCGTGTTCTCCGGTGACCAGACTGATTTTTCGCTGTCTTTCAGCCTGTGCAAGTCATTGATCATGGTTAAAATATAGACTCATCGCATGTATGCTTGCCTTTCTATGTTGATTTAGTGAAAATACTGCTCGTGCACATTTAGCTACAACACAAAATCAACATTCGCTTTTCGCTGTTTTTCTCTTTTCTCGCTTTGCTTAATGCAGAGGCGTGTGTGCAAGCACCCCGCTCGTCGATTTCCTTTTTCCGATTAAAATCCTGCGCGTTAACTAAGAAACTTGCTCATTGATTTTGTCTATGCTCTTACTTTGTTTATGTTTGTCGGTCGATCGGTTAGCCACCTTCGGCAAAGTTCTATTTCATAGCATAAGTCAGGTTTTCCTGTCTTCACTATATACCTATTTATATACATATGTCTACAGTCAGTCTTAAGCGAGTACATTCATCCTATAGAATTGTATACATGAAGACATCCTTATACAAGATCTTGTATGTTACTTCCAAAGGATTGATCAGAAAAGATAAGAATGCTAGACTATATATATATATACATACAGAGAGAGAGAGAGAGAGATGCGTGTGTATGAGAAAAAATATAGAAGAAAGCAATGTTTACTCTATCGATATCTCATTCTTATTTTTTTTCTGCTCTTTTCCTCTCTATTTGTGGATGATGTTTCGATACCATCACTATATTTGTCACCAACATAGTTTTCATGGTAAGATATATTCATGTATGGCTGGATAAGTAAGCACGATCTTTCAACCTATAGAACTAGAGAAACATAATGAGATAGAAATCAGCACATGACTTTTTCCCTCTACTCTACCTTCTCATTTTTCTATCTTATTGAGTTCTCACCAAGATCAAATTCCTATATTTATGCATGATCAATCTAAAACTGATACTGACGTACACATATAATCAACTTCTTATTAATGATGTTGAAGGTGACGATTGATTGGCTTATCTAAAAAGTAATACTATGCGCATACCATAAAACCAAAAAGAAAAATCAGTGAAATCAAAAGAGAAATTAATATTTCATTTCCAATCTAATATATAGAAGAAGTTGATGATGATCGTGACTGTCTTGCTGTCTGGATAATGGTCGGCTATGCTATCCATGCATTTTATGTTTATTCCTTAATCAGTAACAGTACGTGTAGATAACTAGATCAATTTGATTTGCTAGTATTCTATTACAAAGGTTACCCATAAGCGTAAAGAGTTTTTGTCTTTCTATATGTTCTTTTATGAAACCGATATAAAGACATACTATGATTTTTTTTGTGTTCTTTTTGTCGTCATTAGTTTTTCTCATTAACTTCGATGACAATCTACATCGAAAATAATATTGAAAAGATGAGAGAAAACGAACAATTGTGTTATATGAGAAGAAAAAAAGGAAAAAAGTTGTCTCCCTCGTTATTTTTATTCTTGTAAAAGGAAAAACAAGTGCGTGAAAGATAAATAAGTATATAATGAGATCGATCATTATTTTTTTTTATATGCATTTTTTCTTTGTTCATCTATCACAAACTGTTTGCGTAAACGATTGATTCTCGTGTTCTATACATTACTGCACATCTAACAGATATCTATCAATGATTCATTTTATAATTAAAATAAATATACGGATGAGCAAGTAATTTATAGATTAGCATTATTCTCATAATGTTGGACTACAAAAAAAACACTTCTTCATTTACTGACTAATCTAATAAATCCTTTTTAATTAATTTCTATAATAGTTAAACAAAATATAAAATAAGAAAAACTTATTAGTACTGATTTGCAGATCACATTCATAGCTTTCTTTTTGTATTGACGTATTCAAGAATAGATAATTTCATCGAAGTTATGATCTCCATATTTCTAAACAAGTACATGTAGCTAATACTTCCTTGCTACTAAACATAGATTTTTCATATGTAGTTCTATATTTTGTTCATAAATATTAAGTCAACCAATGTGTGTTAGATTTTGTCTCTAATGAATTCACAATATCACACGTATCATAAAAAGAAAAATAATTAGTTTCTTCTTTTTATTTTTTTATGCAATTTTCTCAACTATTAAGAATTTTTCGACTTGAACAATCCATAAGTCAGATAGAGTTAACATATTAACTAGATTTCAAAATTAATTCTGGTTAATTGGTTACACCTTTGTATTACCTATTTCCAGTACAAAACTATATCAAAACATAGCATTTCGCTTCAATATTGATCCATTAGCACTAGCATTAGCATTTGTTTTTTGTTTGAAAAACTAATGCTAATCTGATACCACAATCACAATATATTTATAATAAATCAAGAGACAAAAAGATATTTTGTTCGTTTGTTAAAAAAACACGTTTCTCTAATTATATAAGTCGAAAGAAAAGCATGAGAAATATTTTTTCTCTGGTGATTATAGTAAGTAAGGTCGGTGATTCGTCAGCAACAGCAAGTATTCTTATTATGTATTAATATTTATTGTAAGCATTGGGAAAAAAACTTGTTGAAAACAAATGATTATGCACGGGCTTTTTTTTAGACAAGTGATTAATGGTTCAGTAGACTTTTTTATTTTTGAATTTTTTCTCAATATGCTAGATGTTAATTTTGAAGATGTTTTTTTCTATTTATAATGCGTTATTAAGATTAGTTTGTAAAAATAAATACGAATCATAAAAAGATTCTTAGAAAAAAAAGAACTCCTATCAACTATCGTCTTAATTTTAATACTTTAAACATTTTCCAAGTTAGTTTAGACAAAAACGATTTTCTTTTTATTAGATTTTATCTTTGTTTGTTTCTGTCTACTATGATCTTCTTGAATAAACAGATCATTGCATAGTCTAATATCTGAGTGAGTTTTTATTATTAGTTGCGTATCTTTGATTTAATATTCGATTATCTACAGCTGTGATGGCTTCTATTATCTATGTATCTTCGAGAAGTAATATCATCTAAATATTTAGATGATCTGTCGCATTAAGCTATAAATCGACGTTGATCAACCAAGTGCAGCAATTATACAATTGACAATTATCGATCGTTCTGTCACTACTACTACTACTACTACTTTTCCTATCGTTTTTTCTTTCTGTCATTGATGTATAAAAAAAAGGAAAAATGCAATGACAAGCAAGACTCATGTGCTTGGAGAAGAGGAGAGTGAGACAGACAGAGAGAGAGAATTAATCCTCATCGTTTTTACTCTTTTCGCGATCTACCCCTTCTGTTGTCAGCTATTATTAGTCTTTTGCCTCACCTTCCTCTCCCTCTCTTTACCCTCTTTTGCTTCTTCTTTTCGATTTTAAAAAGGCGTCTGTTTGTTTTCGTAAGTAACCACTTTATGTTCTCTGATGTGTGCTATGTCACCCTCGACGATCTGCTACCCTTATCGATTGTTGAAATATTTTCAAAAGACAAATGGTTCGATTCTTTCATTTAACGCTTTAGAAAGTAAGTTTGATAAAGCTTCGCTAATTTATTTAATTAAGTTCTCTATACTATAATTCAGATTGTTTTGCATTGATGATAATGTTAACATTGCCATTGATCTTACATCTAAATTTTCTGTTTTGTTTTTATTTATTATCACTTTTTCCTTATTAGACTCGAAGAAAAGAGAAAGAAAAGAACAGTCAAACTACGTTTTAAATTTCATGCTGCTGTTTATTCTCTTCATCTTTCCTTTCTAATTAGTACTGCCTATATCAAAGCATTCTAACAATCTTCCTTTAGTTGCTACACCTGGATGCTCATCTGTTTATGTATGATTGACCATGTTTGTCATGGATGATTTTGTCTCCTTTGATTGATCATCCGTAATTCAATATTAATAGTGATTATATCCGTAAGTTATTTTACTAGAATTAGTCAGTATCGTTTTAACCTTCATGATTTGGTGTATACTATTAAAAATATAATTTCTTCAATGTTTTTCTCGATTTTGTTATTTGTATGAATTTTTAAAATGAGTTAAGTATCAGTTTGGCTAGCTATGCCACCGTTATCTCTCCATATACAAAGTAACAGTATTCAGAGTGATTTTGTTGAATGAATTAGGTTCATTTGAGATATCGTTGCTTTTGATAAAAAAAACTACAAAACGACGAATCAATGTCGTGAGTTCCTTTCATAGGTATATATACATGGATGAAGACTGTGCATCTACAAGTTAGAAGAGAGAGAGAGAGAGAGAGAAAGAGAAAAGAAAGAAAGTGCATTTTGTGTGTGATGAATAGAAGAGTATTTGTTTTTAAAGCAAATTGACTGTCGGTAGCGGCATGATGTGGCGATGAGATTGTATATATGTGGTTGCTCAGAGGACAAGTAGAAAAAAGAAAAGAAAAAAGTTTCACCAAAGACAACTCAAGATCAATATGGAATATTGTTTGTACGCTGATGCGTTTGTACGAACCATTATTAGTTCTGTTTCATGCATTTGTTGAGTTGTTAACTTCTACATAATTGTGATTTCCTATTTCTTTCTTTTTTTAAATTTGGTTGATATAAGGTGTTTTTCAACAAACATGAGCTATAATTGTTAACGTGCCTTGTTGCGTTTGTTTAGAAAAAAAGGAAAATATAACTTAATCCATTCAGTCAAGTAAATACTATTCGCCTCTTTCTGTTAAAGAAAAAGAAAAAGTTGAGTGAAGACATGTTCAGACTACATTTCGTTCGCAGTTCATTTGATAATTTGTGTATGACGTTTATATCTCCATTCCTCTTTAATCAGATGAGAATAAATAGATTTGATTGATATTTATCTTGTTTTTTCTTTGCTTTCTACAATTTCCTTTACGTTTGCATTCATAGGAAGATTGTCGCGAGCTGATGTATCATTAAACAAACTTATTTTTCTTCTAATTGATATCTTTTTTTTTCTTTTCTTTTAGACAACAAAACTTAAGTTAACAACTGCGACCTTATTTGTGTTGCCTTAATCCTGTTCATTGTCGTGTGTGTTTTATTTTTATTTCACATGATTGTTTGCTTTCTCGGTGTTTATATTAACATCAGTCGATTGTTAACATTCGCCTGTTTTCTAATTGTTTTTGGTATCGTTCAATCTAAACTGCTACTTGCCGTTGATGCAGCTTCTGGTTTTAAAGAAATTACCAATTCATCATTGAACAATACGCTAACATTAGATCAGGCTGATTCTTTATTTAACATAACAGAAACTTGTATAGCTGAAGTAATTAATGAAACTTTACCTTATTATTCATTACCTTATCGAATATTTGCTGGTGCACTAGTTGTTCCAATTACCATTTGTGCCATATCGGGCAATATTCTTGTCATTCATGTTATTAAGCATTATCGTGCACTACGTATGACAGGTAACGTTTTTCTTGCTTCATTGGCTGTCGCTGATGTTGGTGTTAGTACATTAGCTATGACATTCTATGGACTACAATTAATTCAAGGCAGATGGATTCTTGGAGCGGTAAGTGAGTCAGATAATTTTTATAATTTGTTAGTTCGAATTCACCATTGATTACCTGGAATTGAATTTGTTTTCTTTTATGCATAAAGATGAAGACCTTAAGCTAAATTGGTCTTACAATCGAAATATTTGTCGTTTTATTTACTATGAATAAGTATGTGCATGAACGAATCAAGCCAAGTGCTTCACTTTTCACCGTCTCGAAAAGAAATAGTCAGTAGCAAGTTCTTTTTCTTTTTATGAAACCCAAACGGTTGCTTTTACTTCTGGTTACATAAATCTTGTATCAGCATTCATTTTAAATAGTGATATTGAAATAAAAGAGAATGACATTGTCTCATTCTATTGTTAGGCAGATAAATCAATTTGGATGCGCACATAGAATATATTAGTAGAGTGTATCTCTTTTTGAGTTTTATGATGGATATTGGATATCGAGAAAGAACACATTGACCTCTAAATCCTATTTGTAACTTGATTAAACTTACAATTGAATTCATTTTTTTTTATTCCGTATTTTATTCACCACAGATCCTATAGATTCAAATAGAGTCGGAGAGATTTTGTTCTTATTGACGAACATGTCTAACTATGCTTATCAGTTATGATCTACTACAGAGAAAAAATTACGCGTAACATTTAAAATATTATTTTTAGCTAAACTTCATTCATAAATATTTAAAAAAACAAGAAAAAACATCGATGTTTATCTTTAAACGTGACACCAGAAAAGAGTTATTTTCAATTTTAGTTTATGTGTCGTTTATGGTTCTCATGTGATGTTCTTTTTTCGACGGCATCAATCATGCATTTAGCTTGCATAGCATTAGATCGTTATTTATCTATTGTACGCCCATTTAAACATGAAAATTCATCATCAGATCGACGTCGTTATGGTATGATAGCTGGTTGTTGGATTGGATCAGCTCTACTTTCATTTATACCAATATTTACTGGTATATATACAACAGATGAACAACGACAAAAGATAAGTTGTTTAAATCGTGTTCGTGGTCGTTGCATATTTGCTGTTAATCAAGCATATGCTATTGTTTCATCGTCTTTTTCATTTTGGGTTCCTGGCGCTGTTATGATTATTATGTATGTCATGTTAATACGAATAGCTGATAAAAAAGAAAGAGAAGCATATAGATTAATGGATTCTTTTGCTCCACGTCGTCGTTTTTCACCACATAATCAATATAATGTTCATCAACGATCTAGTGATGATCAAGCGCTTGTTGAAACAACGCCCACAACAAATCAATCGCATCGCACTAATAAATTGGCAACAACAGCATCAGCATCAGCATCAGCATCAGCATCGGCAACAACAACAGGAAACGGTTCTTATAATACCCATCGCCGTTCAGAAAAACATGATAGTTTTGATACAAATATGGAACGACAGCCGTCTGTTGATTTACCTGGAAATTATCTTGATCCTCGCAATAGTAAATTGAAACATTTAAGGCGGGAACGTCGTGCCGTTAAAACGTTAGGTGCGATCATGGTTGCATTTTTAATATGTTGGCTTCCATTTTTTGTTCGATATTCGGCATGTGAACCGGATCGTTGCAGGTGGAAATTTATGCCAATCATAGAAGATATTGTCTTTTGGGTTGGTTATTTTAATTCAATGATTAATCCGTAAGTTAAAAAAAAGCGAAAAGGGAAGACGATATTCATTGACTTCTTATTGTTCTAGATTTTTATATGCTTTTCATAATAGAGATTTTCGAACTGCTTTTCGGAAAACTTTGTGTAAATATTTTGTCTGTTGTCGTCAACGACGTGCAAGTAAATCTAGTAACATACCATTACCACCTGCAACACCTAGCGTGGAAATGCAAAGGACAGGTTCGATAAGACAAAAAACGAAATCTCGTAAAAATCCAATAAATTCGACAACAAATATACACGAGCAAAAACTTATAACTACAAATAAAATCATTCAAGAAAATCATGAACTTGAGACACCAAATGGACTTGAGGCGCCAAATGGATATTTGACTGGTGGTCAAAATAGTATACCATCAAACCATAGTTCGGTTCTTTAGAGCAGGAGATAAGTGCTTTTTTTTTACTTTTCGTTACACGCACGCATCTATTTTTAACTAAACATGATGAGTGCATTCACTTGAAAAAAAAGGAATAACAAATACGGAAGCCTATTGTGATTTCTGTTGTCGAATGTATTATTCTTTTCTTTTTCTTTTTCACTGTATTGAACTTACTCATGTTTGTTTCTTTTCTTCTCTGTGTTGAATCGTTTTCTTTCTTTCATACTCTATTGCCTTTGTATATGCGCTGAGTGTGTGACGCGATGTCTGTATGGCACATTGCAGTCCCGGTGAACGATAATCGTTTTTCATTTTCGTTTCTTGTTTTTTTTTGGCTTACTATTATTTTGTCTTGCAACAGTTTTTTTTAAATGTTACAGTAAAACAAAACAAAGAATGAATATCGATAATCAAAAACAAAAGGAAAATAATAACAATCCTTCGAATACAGAACGAAATTTCATTCTTTTTTTGTGATATATGAACATGTTTTTAGTTTAGATTTAATCAATTAGAATGTTTCTTGAAAAAAAGTAGATTTAAAGAACATTTTAAAAATATCTATAAATAATATTTTAACATGTTTTTCGTCTTCAAATTGTGTGAATTTTCAAGAGTTTAGAGAAGTCGATAAATTTTATTTTTCTTATTAGACAAATAAAAATTCCAGTCAATAGACAAAAGCAATCTCCGGAGCAAATGTCAACTATTTTTTCTTCAGACTTTTAAGTTAAGTAACATGTTTTATTATGTCATTATATTTTGTTCTAAGTTTATCAAAAATAAAATTTTTAAAAATTAATTAGAATCCTTGATTGAGCACATTATATGTATTCAATTCTTCTACAAGATACAATTTCTATATTTTTTGTAATGACTACTAAATTAAAACGAAAATACATAAGAAATCTATATGAAAATTTAAATGACGTCACAAACTTCAAATTATTATGAATCATATTGTATCATAACAAAAAAAAGAGAATTTTCAAAATAGTATTCATGTATGTATTTATATCTGGTTACTTCAAAGTAATAAAACTAAATATAGGTTTTCCATAAAATAGAAAGTAGTCTTTTTCTAATAATCTTCTATTTCCTTCTTTTTATTTTGATTCTTTTACAGGATTCTGAAGAAGAACATGAAATGAAAATCAGATTATTTTTAAACCTATGATTTAAAATAGCATTGCATTAAAAAGAATTTTTCACGTGTATTATTATTCTATACACTCAATGGAGTAGTATTTATTTAAGCACTAAATTTTAAAATGTTTTCATAAATAATATTAAATACTTCAGACGTCTAAAAATAAAAATGTATAGAAATTTTTATCAATAAATGCAAAGACAGGATATTGAATCCATGTCGTGTTTTTGATGACGTTTTGAAAAGAAAAAAAAACGACTGTCCGTCTAATACTGTTGTGCATAAGAAAGATTTATAAACCGAGAAAAGAAATCATTGTTTTTGAGTCGATCATAATCAAACCATTTTTTCACTTACATTCGATTACTCATATAGCGATCTCATTATTCTATTTAAAGAATAAGAGAATGAACTCGTATTGAATAAATTTAAGTTAGTTCGTGCACAATAGGACCAAATTTTACCAAAGATAAATCGTGTTCAAATTAACATATGTTGAAAATAAAATAATTTTTATAGCTAATAGTAAAAACCATAAGTTTCAAAAAGCTATTTGTTAAGATTGGTTTTCAAAAATCTTCATTCAATTGGTTTAAAATGTGTTGATTATAGCTATATACAGGGATCCCGATTAGGGGGGGGGG
>OENM01000434.1:23665-36399 GCA_900239745.1 Rotaria magnacalcarata | reverse complement strand
AAAAAAAGATAAACGTAGAGAAACCGCATCGAAGTGGTGATAACCGTTCGCTTTGACGAAAACTGAGTAGCATGGGATGATACAGAGCTCCGCGGGACGCGGGACGAATCCTGTCCCGGGACAGGACGGGATCATAAAACTGAAAATTGAGCGGGACGGGCAATATTTTTGGTCGTCACGTGGAGCTCTGGGATGATATTTATATGTGACATCATTTCAGATTTTTTTTAAATATTTCTTTTTATACATATGTTGTTTTTACTTATTTTTAATTAAAATGAATTTAGATCATCTAAGTTAGATGATGATATTATAAATCAAGGATTTGCTTTTTGACGTATACTGGCTGCCAAAAAAAATATAGTTTCTGCCAAAATTTAGCCCCCCTCACTTTCAAAAGTAATCGGGAACCATGACTATATATTTATTTACTAGAGTATATAGAATTTAGAAAATTATTTTCATGTTCAATATGTAATACGTAGGGTTTTTTTAGGGTGTCTCAATAGAAATGTCACTCTACGTATTTTTTTAATAGCTCGATAAAAGATAATCGTAGCGACGTAATGTTTTTCTTGAAAACGTAAATTTAATTCTTTACAAAAATCAACTTTTTATTATTTATTCAAATGTTTTTCATTATTTTTTGAAACCTTTAACGAACGAGCAGTCCATGAATTACAACTTTCAAAAACTACGTCGGATCGAACTTTTCTGCAACCACGTTTTAGTTCTTCAATCAATGTTTGTTTTGATGTAACTTGATTCCAATTCATTGCTTCCA
Organism: Rotaria magnacalcarata; assembly: GCA_900239745.1. NCBI lineage: Eukaryota > Metazoa > Rotifera > Eurotatoria > Philodinida > Philodinidae > Rotaria > Rotaria magnacalcarata. The sequence goes on along the minus strand of OENM01000434.1, from coordinate 35,615 downwards.
CTAGTTCATCCCAGATACAGTAGTCGAGTAGATTTAAATCCGGGCTATTTGCAGGCCAACGGTCCTCAGGTCGATCAACTTGTGTCGTACACGACCGTTCAACCATAATTCGCGGCTGTTTGGCATGCAACATATTACGGTCGTTTTGCATCGTGCCATAAACGATCGTATACGGTCGGATACTGAAATATCCGACCAGATTATGGCCGTTAGTAACCGTTTACGACAAGGCGAAATACGGCCGTAATACGGTGCAAGCCAAAACGTCAAATTACGGCGATTTACGGTCGGAAACGTTACAAAACGGTAGTATACATTGCCGTATACGGCCGTTTACGATCGTATCAGGTCGTCGTAATGTTCGACCTGGGTCTTTATCCAGGAATGCTGAGAAATTCTTTCGACACCATTCCTGAGTTAAATGATGAATATGAGGCCTAGCCCTATCTTGTTGAAATGTCCAATCATTGCCGAATGTCTTATTACCATATTTAATGGCCACAGAAAGAACTTCTTCAATGTATCGGGCATGATCCAAGGTTCCATTCTCAAAAATGACTAAAGGAGTAATATCCTTGGAGCATGCCCCCAGCCGGTTTACTCTACTTTGATCGAAAGGTAAATATGTCGAAAGTAAATGTTTCGAACCAGAAAGATGCCGACATGAAAAATTTTCTGTAGTAAAATTTTCTAAGTAGGAAAACAACGAAAATGTTAGTATGAACCAATTGGTAAATACACTTATATTCCCAAGTGAATGAATCCGACAACGGATCTTATCGAATCCTATGGGATCCGACTCCCCGACAGAATCCGATAGGATTCCTGGACACGGGCATATTGTCGGTTCCGATGGAAAAAATCATTTTCTTACTCATGATCAAATAAGCATATTGACCCATCAGAGCGCAAGGGTGATTCGTTAGAGTTGGATTCCGTTAAAATCCAACATTGGATTCGATTGGATCAAATACCAAGGATCCGACTGTAGGTCCGTGTCCAGGAATCCATAAGATTTCGTCGGTTTTATTGAAACACATATGGTATTCGGTATATTCACTGTCTGACCCTTGTCGGAATCCGATAGGATCCTACTGTCGGAGTGATTCTCCTGGACAAATAAGACATTATTTCTACCGATCGATTGTCTTGTAGTACATTTCACATTTGACGCATTGTGCATTAGTAGAATTACACGAAAAATCACATACGAGTTCCACATTTTAGCCCCGAAAGGACTGCGCCAACAAACTTTTCTAATCGAATCTGGTGATCACGCCGAAGTTACAACATACTTATTTTCTTTTGTGCTAGGTACGTAGTACATTTTACATGTTCTTTCCACTATCCGATAAAGATTTTTAAACAATTAATTTATGATGGTCTCTGATTCCTAGCGACTCGCTAGTGGTGCAGCGTCGGATGGAATAAAGAATGAATGGGTTAAATGGTTTATGTTGTTTCTTTTATTAGATAACTTGACTATTAACAATATCTTTTCCTTTTCACTCAATTATATGCACAAAATTTTTCTTATAATCTGACACAATGAGTAAAAACTATTTCATCTGAACCCGAACCCGACGGGCTCTACACTAGGGGCGTAACCAGGGGGGGGGGTCTATGGGGGCTCAGCCTCCCTACAGAGGTCATAGCCTCTCCTAGAAAAAATAAAATCCTGTGAAAAAATTTAGCCACCCTAGGATAGCTTTGACAAACGACTTAGCCCCCCTACAATTTTTTTTCTGGTGACGCCCCTACGCTACACTTGATACAAAAGTTACGCAATAAACAAAAATTAGTGTAGCACATGTTTTAACAATCTATATCTCACAATAGAAGCCCGTTATCTAGTGAACGAATGTCTCCGATACTAATGTGATCTTCTCATTAGCTTGGCTTTATTTCATAGGAATATGAGTGCAACCAAGCTCAAGTCCTTGCAAAAACAATGACTGATTCATGACACTATTATACGCAATAGGTTTTACTGAATATTCCCATTGTCATTAGTGGCGAAACCAGGGGTGAGCCAGGTGGCGTTTAGCCCCACCACCGGGACTTCAAGCCCCATCACCTGGATTTTAAGACTACCACAGTTACTTTGTAGTAGCTTAGATTTTGAATAAAAATCGACGAAATTCAATTAGGACATTATCTCACGAATCTTTAGCTATTGAGAATCGATGTCTAATTATAGATTGAAAATAATATAGTTCCATCTTTCTATCAAAACAACAATGAGAAATACATGATTGATGATCGTGCAAGTGCTTTGTATTTATTACGTGTCGAGTGTGTTATTGACATAAATGTTCAGCAGCTTATTGATAAATTCTCAGATACACTGTAAAGTAGAAAATAAGTTTTACAGTTTCATCAAGGATATCCTAGGAATGCCTATATGAATTCAACCAGGTTTTTTCAAGTCTATGAAAATCAATGCTGATTTTCAACAAATGGTGTTTTGCTGGTGAATAAATTTGAATTTCTATTTTTGCGAAAATCAAGCATTTCATAGAAATCCGAAAATCAACTAGCGAATCATGAATTTTAAAAATTAGGTGACCATACTTAAAGTCGATTCTGGCATTCCTGGAATTTCAATAAAAATTGCAGTGTAATAGAATAGTCAGATTATGTTGAAATAAAAAATTCTTTTTTCTCTTAATAATATTTTGATCATAGGCCTGAATCAACTGATAACTCTTCAAGATTCTCAATGTGTAAACATTAGTGATGTATTGAGAAAATTGTGGGTGGGAGGGCGCTACCCCAGTGTCGTTAAAAACTGCTTCCACAATAGTTCATTTTTTTCCTGAAAATTCAATACATTTTCCTAATTTTCTGATTCCTAAAGAGCGACGTAAAACAATATGCATATTCTTTTATTGAGTAGATTATGTGAGCAAGAAAAGACAAAAATGCGAGTGAACAAAACCCAGGTCGAGGTTTATGGCGTCCATATACGGTCGTAAACGGCCGCATATGTTCCGTTTACCGCCATATACGATCATATTTGGCCATAATATATGGCACAGTATTACGATCGTATATCGCCGTGTCGTATACGGACAAATACGACTATATAAGGCAAAATACGGAATAAAACGGAGATCGTATACGGACTCCGTCTACAAGAATCGTAAACAATCGTTTTTTCCTCCGTATACGACACGGAGATATACGATCGTAATACTGAGCCATGTATTTCGCCGTATTTCTCCATATACAGTCGTAAACCATCGTGCTTGTTCGATCTGGAAAACCACGATTATTTCAAAAGTATTCGAGGGTTCTTGGGTGTTGAGTTGCGAATGCATCATTTATGTCTTCATAATCAACAATTATAACTCTTTATCTGACATACAGGATGATTTGCTTATTTTTACTAGTTTTCGTCAGGTCGCTGTATTTCTACGGAACGTCAGTAGTTTTTAATTTCTATATGGTTTACCATAGCATTGATTACGCTATCTAACTGTATAGTTTTTGTTTCATTTATTTGATGGCTGCCAAAAATTCAGAAAAAGTCCACTTTACCCAAAGTCCTACGAAAAGTCCCTCACCTTTAACCCAAAGTCCTGCCATAAGACCTTACTGGTCGCGGCACCTGTCCGTGGGACTTTGGGTAGGATAAGTGACATTTTCGCGGAACTTTGTCACTGCTGATTTTTTCGTATCTTAATAAGAGAGATAGTCAATTTCGAGAAGCACACAAAAATGGGTTTTTGTTTCTATGCAATTTCTAGATGTTTTGCTCAAATAATGCGAGTGATTATTAAGTATTGGACAATGGAACACTTTTAACTTGATATAGCATGATAAAGAATCAAGGGGGAAAGTGCAGGTTTGGAACCCCCAGCACCTCAGCACCTTTTCAGCGCCGTCAGCATCGTCAGCACCTTTTCCGCACCTTCAGCACCTTTTCTATAGTGAGAGTTACTTCAATCGTATGAAAATGAATCGGGAAAACCACCTTCATTTTCAATAGTAGTGGTGAATTTTTTCTTGAATTATTTACAGAATCTGAATGAGAATTATTTTAGAGTAAAAACGTCAACAGAAAAAGAAAAATATCCTTCGAAAGTAACCGTATATCAAGTTGCAAAATGATATACCAAAAAGTTTGATCGTTCTTTTATTAGTGTGAGAACTAACACGGAGTTCTGATTATTTTTCAGAAGTTTATTTTTCATTTTATCACCATTGCATTTGTACAGCTTCTGCTATCTCTCAAGTATCAAAAAAAAATGTACGAAATGCCATACTCTTTGGTAAAAGAAACCTGCACATGATTTTATTAGCTTGAAAATCATCATTGAATTCTGATTATTTTCCAATTTTATTGTGTATTTNTGTTAAAAATTGATTTTTCATAAAATACACAGTAAACTCCTGGAAAATAATCGAAATTCAATGATGACTCTTAAGCTAATGAAATTAAGTGCAGGTTTTTTTAGTGGCCAGGTTTCTAATTTAGCACACCTCTGATTTGATTGTGGAATTAATGTTTTCAACAAGAATGTAAGAAAACAATGAGTTTAACAGAGAATTAAGTCATTCTGTCGTATACTTCTCCTTTATTTTTCTGTAGCTTTTCGACAACTACTAACACCTTTCAGCACCTTCAGCACCTGCTCAGCACCTTCGGCACTTTGTAGTAAATTTTGGTGCTTGGAGCCAGCACTTCCCCCCTTGTAAAGAATTCATTTTCTATAAAAAAAACTATTTTTCATTCAATTTATTTCTCAGTTTGACTGAAAATTGAGTTAATTTCTAACCATTCTTTTGATAAAACTTTAGTTATTAATCCTTGTCGAGTAAAGTATAGTCACATAATCATAGCAATTTTGTCCACTAATATATAGTTGAACAGAGCAACGTTTACTGTATTGATTCATCTAATTTTAATTTAATTTAGTTATAGGGCTTCATAGGTGAATTTGAGATCATGCGAATAGTATCGAAAATCTAGTGGTGCAAAAGTGCCTAAAGTTTCAACAGTAAAGTTTAGTTTCCTCCTTCAATTTAAAACAGTTTCATTTAATGCTTTGTGCAATCTTAAGTTGGACGAATCTCTTCCATCTAAAATTATTTTTGTAACAATCAGATTTAATCTGAGTGAAATGTGAGAGTGTAAAAATTGTATTTAACCAGTTATAGAGATGTTTTGGCATTCCTACCAAGATGCGAAAAAATCAAATGAGAACTACAGGGAGGTAAAGTAGTCAGTGCTCTACCAAATCATATAGAAATTGAACACTACTGATGTTTCGTTGAAATACAGCAAACTGAAGATAACTACTTAGTAAAGATAAGTAAATTATCCTGTACTAATACGTACAATCGTTTTAATGAGTTTCAGATTGTTGAATGCTCTTTCTGTTGTAGTGGATGATATTAGGAGTGTATCCTATTGGTGCCACTAGCTGATAGAATTTCGAACAATCTTAATATGCAAGTAAATCGAATAATTTCAAAGTTTTTATAAAGCATTTTTTCTTATCGGTGGGAGGGCACCGCCCTCCTAGCCCTTCCCTAGATACGCCACTAGTAAACATAGCTTTTTTAATTGATTTTGATGCTATGTTTGAGAGTTCGTTGATGTGAATCTCCACACACAAATTGGTCAATGCATGACAATGACGAGTAGAGTCTGTTGGGTCCAAGACTTTTTGATTCGGATCCTGTCGAACTATAATTTTGTACTGTTAGTAAAATATTCTAATCATAATTAAAGAGTCAACTCTAGGATATGGAACGAATCTTCTCCACCCCGGTCGAAGAAAACGATCAGTAAACGGTCGTATACGATACAAATACGGCCCGTTTTACGTGCCGTATTTTCCCCGTATAACAGGGGCAGTAATACGGCCGTATGCTCTATAGAATACGATAATATTACGCCAGCTTTATGAGTTTTTACGGCTGATATACGGTGTCCGTGTATGACCGTAATACTGCCCCTGTTAAAACGCCTTAAAACGGCCGTTTTACGACGGAATACGATGCAAAAACGACAGTTTACGGTAATGTTACGCCGGTTTACGGTGGTCCGTTTTGATTGACCTGGGCAGTTTCATCCTGGGTGATGAGCATACGAACGTGTTTTTAGGACCATCTTCATTACTATAGCCCGTCAAACCCAAGATTTTTTAACCCGGAATCCGATTCCAATCCGATGAAAAATTATTTTAAGATTCAACAGGCTCTAGTGGTGAGGCAGTCTGGGGGGCTGAGCCCCAGCACCCTACAACTTCTGGTTACGCCGGAAATTGTCATCGTGATATAGAAATCGATCTTGAATTACTTTCTAAATTTTTGGCATTCAGAATTAGTTTTCAGAGATGAAATACTTGTTTATCATTTTTTAATTAATTTAACTCAAAGTTTTAAAATAACAATAATGAAGACTTTCAATCGAAATACCAGAGATAACATAATTGATTATGTTATTCTCAGTTTTTTCTTTTCAATAGAAAAAGAGCATTAGTTGATATGATATTTTCTTTGAATCCGTATTTACTGAATCACTACAAATGAACGATTTCATTTGTCTTAATTAGACTATCTTACTCATTGATAAGAGAACAAAGCTACTACCAATATTCATTGTTTTCTGTGGTGAGCAAGTTTCGTTGCTTTTATGCAATCCAGGACTTGTTCTTTTTAAAGAATGCTCTGTGAAGAAACTTCAACACTGATCATCTAACTTGTTTTGCTGCATTGCATTATTGTTTGAGTAGGTGCAAAAAAAACAATATTGCATCGAATGATATCAATTTATAAAACATGATGCTTCAAACAAAAAGTAGTTATCGAATTTTTGTCACTGTTGCCAGTCAAATTCGATTCGATTTTTTTATTTACTAGTGATACATTAAATCTCTCTGCTAATAATGATCAGATTGAAATCCGTTGATGTCTGTTATGTATTGTATGCACCGGAAATATATTTTGATTTTCCTTGTTATCTCAATGTTAATAATCGATCAATTCATAGATGATTTCATTTATAGTAAATTTCTAAGTGTTCGATATACCTATAAGTATATTTTTGTTGACAATCTAAGGCACTTGTAAGCTAGTGACATCCATGTACAATTGATTCGAATCATTGACGAGGTTGATAGCGAATGAATCCTTCGTGATATTTTAAACGAATCATAAATTATTGTCAATCCCTTCATTTTGCTTTTGCTTGCTCTTTATCAAATCTACGGTCGATTTATAATTGAAAATTCTTCTTTTCAGTCTTTCGTACCGTGTGCTCTTGATTTGTAATAAATAGTTCTTATGATTTGATAGGATTACCTGCAACAGTATTTTTAATACGATTTCGAAGCACAGTGTACGCGTACATCCTGCTAAGTTAAAAATTTTATTTTCAGAGTGTACTTCATAGGAAAATAAAGTGTAGTCTCTAAAAACAGAGTGTACGTACACTATGCACTGCTGGGGTACACTAATCATTAAAAACACTGACCTGCACGACTATAAGGTCGACTTTCGAAAATCTTTGCGAAAAGAACATTTTATTTGATGCTTTAGACAACTTCTTTTTCTGCATTTTGTTTTCATGCAACTATACATTTTAGATAGATACAAAAATCTCAAATGTGGCATGAGAGTTTCATAATATATTTCGTTGTTCAGTATTGTACAAGATTTGATTAAGAGGTAGGAATCAAACGTTGTATAGATGACGTTAACACTATGTTTATGTATCTATATTTGAATTTTCTGTTCTTTTAGCTCAAAACCATGACGACTACTAGTCAAACTAGTGATAGTCTCTATTCAAAAGAATCTTTCTCGAATGATTTCATAGAACTTGATGATTGGCTTGTTTCACTGAAGGTATATTTCACTTTCTGAATTTGAGTACCTTTGTTAGCATGTTGTGTCTTGTTTGATAGTTGAACATGTCGAGATTGATTTCTCTTCGTCTTATTCAACATAAATAAAATGCTAATGAGGATAATATTTCTACGTTGAAAGATTATTTCTCTTTTATTATTTTTCAATTGAGTTGCGTGCTAGCAATCAAAGTTTGTTTGAATACATGCACACATATATGTCTATGTGTGATCTATAATCTATCTCGATTTTTTGCTTCTGGTAACATCGTCAGAGAAACCTAAGAGAAGAACATCTTTCTTTTTTCTGTGGATTCACTTTCTTTCATGATGTGCATCGTTGTATAAGATTGACAAGAAACAAGTTGTTAAGAAATAGTAAAGGTGAGGAATTGCTTCTTTTCTTCCTGTTTTTATATGTACTCTTATTCATTTTTTTATCTTCTTTTTTTTTAAATGAAAATCCCCTTATAAGTTTCATATCATTTTTCTTCTCTGCGCAAAGATTTTCTTTAAGTTTAGTAGAATAGAAAAAATTCACGGTAGATGATAAACCGTATACTTTAGATGTAATAATTTTACATGCCTATTCTTTTGCTTGAGTGCAAACCCCAGTTTGTATCTTCGTAAGAACAATTCAAATCAATAATGCAAGAGACATAGATGCTCGTCATCATCTTTCACTCTTCTTTGATTTATTTATTCATGTATAAATCCATTCATGTTTAAGGTAACATAAATCATATGCCACCCAAAAAAAAAGAAAGTAGCAACGAGATGGAGAATTCTTTTTATGCTCAAGAAAAAAAAGAGAAGATTATCACTTGTCAGTCAAAACATTAAATCTTAAACAAGAAAGACATGTCGACGAAAGCGACAAAGATTATGCTTGCACACGCAGACTATTTCTGAGAGGTGATGTTAGCACAAAAAAAAGAAGTAGAAAATGAAAAAAAAGAAATTTGTTCGCACGACTGACTTTCACCTTTTTTCTCTTTTCTCATCGTCTAGGTGTGTATATGTGTCTGTGTTTTAATAAAGAGGATGCATCGGAAGTCGAAAAAGGAGAGAAAAAACGGACTAAAGATGTAAGTCTTATTCTTCTTTTTCTTTTCACTTGGATAGGGTGGAGAAGCATCATCAACAGCCACCTATAATACAAAGCTTAATGCTGAAATCCATTTGGCTATCACTGCAGAACCTGCTGAGGTATGGATACGTTAATTTATGTGTGTATACCAATATAATATAGTTCTATATCTCTAGTATGCATCATCGCTTTGTGATAATCTCTTCATACTTTATCGTGATGTGAAATATCGATCATTTGTACTGCAATTTCTTCCATCATTCATCACAACCTACTATGATGTACTTCATCGTCATCCGGAATCGACTGATGTTACTACTAAAGTAAAAGGAGATGAGAATGTCATGATACTTGTTCATTATGATTTTATATGTATCTAATAGCTGGGTAACATACATAGGTATATCCTTCTCATGAATATTTATAAAAAAAAGGAAGTGCAGGAAGCCTCTTACACAAATTGAGACTAGAGAGAAGAAGAGAAAATGTATGCGAGATAGATAAAAACCGAGTACAAGTATATGATGTAAATCTTTTGAGTAAGCAGGTAAAGCCTCAGAAGATAATTTCTCTTTTTTCTTTATTTTCTCATTAGATGTAGAAGAAATTTTGGCCTGAAGCATGATTCTTTCGTTGAGCCTCCAATTTTAAATCTAATTAAAATTTTAATAGAGTCTATAATGATAGCAGTAGGTGCAAAAAGGATAAAGCAAGAACACGGGGATTCATCGTGAGATGATGCCACGTTAAAAAGGTTTTTTTTCTATAATGAGAATAATGAGGTAAAAAGCGGAAATGAAAAAGATAAGGAAGATAGTAGCGCGCAGTTACTCAAATTTGAAGCTTGTCAAACAAAGCTAATTTTACTTTTCATCATCATTATGAATACATTCGCATTGACTAAGTTCATAATACGTCTTTCCCTGAAGTTGGCATCATCGCCGTCGTTGTTCTTATTTCTTGACGGCATCCTATGGTGAATAATTAGACATCTATAGAAGAGACGAACGGCTTTCTTTTCTGTTTCTATTTCTTTCTCTTCCTCTCTTTCTCCTCCTTAGTCTCTTACCGCTTCATTATCATTATTAAAAAAAAAAACACAGAAACCGAGCATTTCATTTCACTATTCTTTTCTTCATCATTTGATGTATCACACTCTTACTTGTAGGACGTTTGTTCAACAATTGATACCTTCCTTATCGCTCTTTACAACCTAGTAAGTTTATGCGCCATATATCTATTTAATACGAAAAAGACATTGTCTAAACGGTAGTTAGCTATTGATAACAGTAGTCTTTTACTAATCTGTATCAGTAGCTCTACTACTGAATAGCCAACATGTGTCATTATCGACGATTTTTACTCAAAACTTTTTGAAACATGGATCAACAAAATTAATTATGTTCCTTTGTAGAGTGTTCTTGACGATGCACATCATGAAAAAATTCATGGATTTCGTAAGTTTACCAAGAAAGAGAAAAAGAGAAAGAGAAAACACTTTTCTCTATTTCTTAGGCATTCCAAATTTAACTTCACCATCAATTTATCATACACCGAACTCTGTAAGTCTTTCGGTTGATTGTGGCAAAGATAACTAAAGTTTATATGATCAATATGATCTATTCGGATATTTTCAGCAAATATAAATTCAATTATCAATATCGAACTTTTTATAATGATTGTTTAAATATTAAAAGAAAAAAGAAACATTTCGATTTCTTATTTAGTTCAAAAACGCAAAATAGTAAAAAAGAGCAACGATAAAATCAATAAAAGAAATAATAAACTAAAATAAAACTCTTGTTCGATAAAGCATGCTAACCAAATAATTTTGTAATAAAATATCGACAATAAATCAACAAATAAAAGAACCAAAACCAAAACAATAAAGTTTAATAGAATGATGAATATAGCGGATATCAAACGCACGGCTTTGATTGAACCAAAAAAAGAGAAAAATGTTGAAAGATAGAATTCAAAGCACAATTAAATCGAAAGATCAAATCAATATAAATACGAATGAAATAGTTGCAAGAAAAGTTTTATTTTATTTAGGACTACTATGCGCCCACGCCGCTTACTCAACATGCAATTTCAAAACATGAGAAAAAATGTGATGTTGTTCGTTTGCATTCTTTTTCTCCATTTGATTCAGTCAATGCAACAACAAGGTACATTTAATAACCTATTGATTATCAATTGTTATCTGATATTTTTTCAGTTGTTCAAACATAAGGTTGAGCTATAAGGGGTCTGTTGTGAACGAAAATATAGTGATAGAGAAGGGAAAAAGATATATTATAGGCTTTTTATTTATACATTCTGGGGTGTTCGGTGTTCTTTTTTTCTTTGTTGATTTTTCTTATTTAGTGGAGAAAGAGAATGTGAAGAACAGGGTGCAAGGAATCTAAATCATATATTTCTGGAGTGTTTAAATCCTTTATCTTAATGGATTGATGGATTAAGAAGAACATCTTCTAATATAAAATATTTTTCTTTATTTAGAGAACAAATTCTCTGGTTTCTACTCATTCAGTATGGTTCAAATGTATCAAATATGGATATATATTCTCGTCGTTCGTATTTTAAAATGTCAAAAAAGTAGTATAATAAAAATCAATGAATTCCTTTTAATGTTCTTCATACTATTGATAGATTACTCAGTCAAGGTTTTTCATTCGGTGAAAGTATTTCAACACAAGAAAAGAATTCTATTTTACCACCTGATGGTCGTCGAATACATCTATCGAGTAGAATAATAGCTGAAATTTTAGGAGCAATATTCTACTTCAAGTAATTTTTTATTGACTTTTTTGATTCTAGTTAGCCGAGTCGGGATCAGAAAACAGCTTTGATCAAAATAAATCTCCAACTTTCACCTTAAATGAGGGAGGTCTGGAACATTTTCTAGGAACATCTAATGTGGGTCATCCAAATTATTTCAAGATTTTGGGCTCATATTTTGCCCATTATTAGAGGATCACTAGACTAGCATAAC
>OENM01000434.1:0-23645 GCA_900239745.1 Rotaria magnacalcarata | reverse complement strand
GTTATGCTAGTCTAGTGATCCTCTAATAATGGGCAAAATATGAGCCCAAAATCTTGAAATAATTTGGATGACCCACATTAGATGTTCATAGAAAATGTTCCAGATCTCCCTCATTTAAGGTGAAAGTCGGAAACTTCTTTCGATCAAAGCTGTTTTCTGATCCCGACCCGGCTAACTAGAATCAAAAAAGTCAATAAAAAATTCTTTCCAAAAAGTGGTTGGGTCTCCATGGATTCACCCATATATATATACTTTCTTTTTTTTTTTGAAGAGCCAATTCATCAGATAGAGAAGCATTTGAATGTATGCGCTTATTAAAACAGCGTGCTGAGTATGAAATGCATGCTGATGTGATTTTAGTAAGTATTCAGATGATATAATAACGTTTGCTATAAATCTTACTTTTTGTTTTGTTTTAGATGACAGAATCGATGAGTTATTTACATGAATTTGATAATCATCAACCTGAACATCAAGATACAATTGGGATTGAAATTGAATTACCACCAACAATGGATATGGTCAAACAAAAACGAACAGCAACAACAACCCGCTCAATGAAAAATAGACAACGTTTAACAAAACGTTACCAACAAAATGAAACAGGTAAAAAGCAAATAGTAGAAATGATTGTCAATAAAATATTCAAATTTATTTTTTTTTGTATCTAAATTTTTTAGACTAATCAAAAGTTTTATATTTATAAAAGAAACAAGGATTGAGACAAAGAGAGAGAGAGAGAGAGAGAGCGAAAGGACATATTTGCTCGCATGTTTTTATTTTGCAGAATTTTTTCGTTTTCTTATATAATTTTCTTATTGTTTAGCTATTATTGAGAATGATTTACCGAATGATACAATAGAACATTTAAATGTTGTTCCGGTACCAACTGATGCTACACCAACAGCGGTAATACCAACAACAACAACAACTAGTCAACTACATAAATCGATACTAGATATATTTGATGGAAGTTTACCAACAGATAAATTTTTACGTTCCATCGACAGAAAAACATCATCATCATCATCAAGCGAACAACATCATGAAAGAAAAACATCAGATGACAATCAAGATGTAACAACACCATTGATTGATGAAATGAAGACATACATATCATCATCGATTGACCTAGCAGGATCAAGTTCATCGCCGTCATCAACTCGTCATTATAAACCAATGTTATTGACATCAACACAAACATATTTTAAAACAATTCAACAACAACAACGTGTTTCATCGCCAAATATACAAAATGTTCAAACTATATTATATCATGTTGCTAATGATGATTCCATTGAACCGCATACATCTAGTATGAGACATGGGGAAAAGAAAGATATGATTACTACAGTTCGATTTCTGGGGACAGATCAAAATGGAACTGATGTTAAAGAAACATTTTTGTAAAAATAAAGTTTTTTTTTCTTTCTATCTATCTTTTCTGTGTTTGTGTTTTTTTTTCTGTGGTGGATACTATCTATTTAATTTAGTCAATGTTCGTACTGGTTTTTTTCTCCCTTCTTTGTTTTGTATTATTCAAAATTGTAAGAAAGAAAAGAAACTAATCATAAAATAAATTAATATTCTTAGTACAATTTTTTTTATTTTGTTTACTTTTGTAAAAGATTCCTTTTTCATTCCCTTGTATAACTACAAAGAAAATGAAATAGGTCATCCTTCTGATAGTATAGCGTTAACTCTTTTCCTATATTTAGAATTCATTCTACGAAATAACACTTAAAGAATTAAGTTGAGGTTTTTTCTTGACGGTTAATAATTAAAGTCTTTTTTTCAAGCATTCTATTGAAGAAAAAGTAATTTAATTTGTTAATAACATATGAAAAACTTTATTAATAATCGTCTGCTTTTTCTATAGACTTTCTTTTTATTTTATTCTCTTAAGCCACGAACTAGAAAACAATTGAATAATAGAAATGCACCCAGATGAACCTTTCTCTAGACATTGTCGAATGAAAAAATAGGCACTTAAAATAGTTGAGAAAGAAAATCATGAGTTACTTTCATGTTTTTAAATTATTTTCTTAGTAACCGATCAAATAATTATGTAGTCATATGCAGATATATTTATAATTGTATGTCTTTTTGATCCGTAACTAAAATAAAAATAGTTTTCTACTAGAAACATATTTTAGATGTCCGTTTTTAAAATCAAAAGTTTATTAAACTAGAAAGTATAAGTTTTTCTTCGTGATTGACATTTATTTTACTATTGTAGATTCTATTTATGAAGAAACAAGATGTGCATTGATATATATGGATCGAATCAATAATAACTATCATCAACTTGTGCAGTTACTTTTAAATTTATGGAAACAAAGATCAAGTTCAAAAATATACATTTAATTAAATCATGTAATTCATTGACATCTTTGCAAAAAACGCGTATATAGATATTATTTGACTTGGCTAATAACAAGAAGTGTGATTAAACTAAGTTTATTAAATTATTTCTATTGAAAATCCAACACATGGCTCAGATTTTATACTTTTCACCATCGAATATACAGTTGAAAAATTGAATTCAAGCATACAACATTGCTAACTTATCATAATATCAAACAGACGGTCAGTGTCATCTATAATATCACTTTTTCCTTCAGTTTTTATCAAAATTAAAGTTTTACATATTTGACTATTGATGACTGTGCATAGAACAAAATTTTTTTTTCTAATTAGAAATTAGAAAATTAGCTTTCATTAAATTTAAATGGCTTAAGTAAAAAATAGTAGTAACTTAGAGTAAAGCATATTTATCTTCTATGATATGCAAGGAACAGTAAGCATATGTTTTACTTTGAATACTATAAATAAAGATTAAATTCATTTAGTCAAGTTTACTACAGAATCCTACTAATTATTTCTGACATTCTTGTCATTAATTATTTTTCTCGCATGTAGTTTGCTGTGATTATTTAAAAAGACAAGCAATATTAACTGATTCGATGCTCAGGATTCTCATAAGAACCAGACTATATCCGATCATGTTAATTGTGGACACATATTTGAGTGGGAAAAAAACGTAAATATAATGTTTAAGATTGAACAATAGTATGTAAAAACAATCTATTATTTGAATATATACAATATATTATATAAAAACTTGAAAACTCAACTGAATGAATTAGATTTTCATTCAAAGTAATGCTTTTAAAATATTTCTTTTTATTATTTTTCAAGTAATAAAGTTCGTAGTATAGATTTTTTAGAATGAGATTCTATATTTCAATTACTTTTCATTTCAATATTTGATATTTTTAATTCGGAAATAGCTGTAAAACACAAATGGATAAGACTATGAATGCTTATAAGAGTAATGAAGTCTCCAATCAAGTGCAAATTATGCATAGAATGAAATCACATATATAGTATGACATATTAATATTCGATTCGATGATTTAATTAAGAAAATCAAAGTCGCGTTCGCAAATAGTAGTCAATTACTACAGATGATTCCCTAGTTTATGCAACTCGTCAGTGTGCAAGTATTTTCCGAAAGTCAAATAATGCAACTCAGGAACACTGGTTCACTGTCGAAAAATCTTTCTTTTTACAATGTTTTTATGCGAATGTCTTTTTTTTAATTTGTAAATAATTCCCTCTATCGACCTTTTAAAATGCTACATTATTACAAAATAAAATATAATTTATTAAATTAGTAGCTATCTTAAAAATAATCTTGACGTATTCTTGTTGAGATAAGGGTCTGTGGCTATTTTTTTTATCAATATTTCATAGGTTTCTACTGGAAAAGATTGCATTGACTGATAAATTATATGATATTCTGTATCAATATAAAAAAAGAACAGAATTTCTTTGTCAAGAATTTATCCCTATTCCTTTTTTACAATCGAGTCGCATTATGAATTTCATCCAACATTCGTTCGACATTTGGAATAATAATTTCGAAATTTATTTCGGCGGAGAAAATATAAGTTCACTTAGTGTGATAAAGTGACTAGTTCAATCAAATAAGGCAAAAAGCTTTATAGACTCAATTTTTAAAAAGAGGTATGTGCTAAAGGTCAATTCACGTTTCATCTGTTAACCAGATGGTTTCCTATTACATCAGTTCAGCGAGGAAAGTGCCACATTAGAAGCCATCATTCATAAACATATCTGAAAACTGTATTAAAATTGTAACTTACTCTTTACTTAAGCTTATGAAAAAAAATCGTTACTAATTAGTGTGATAACCAGTGATAAAGAAATATCTCTTGGTGTGGTATCCGAATATGAATAAGTTCAATCGTAAATCAATAAATTCATTATTAGTACATTGACATATACTTGTGAATTCATTCTAAGTACAATTCGAGTAAATCGAGTTGATGGTAAACCTGTTTAACAATTTTCAAATTGTTGTACTTCCAAACTACTTAGCTAATGACAGACTAGTGTTTCTTTTAGTAGGATTGTAAGAAAACATTACAAAAAACTTGACTGTTGTTCAAACAACTTGAATTATAATTAAAATGGTGTTTCTTAATAAGAAAATGGAAACCTTCAAAAACAAATATAGAATTTCAGACACAATAACTGAAGATCTCTTCTTTTTAAAAGCTATTGAATTTCTTTGAATTATAATAGAAATTACAACTACGCATTTAGGAAATAGAATACAGCGTATACTTAGTCATACACAACTTCTATTTGTTATACGTAGTTACATCAGACTAACAAATTTTATGGTACTCGTGAGATAGATTACAAAAAACAAAAATTGTTTTTTCAATGGAATTCTCATTTAATCTTTTTCTATGCGTACAAACTGCCTTAATCATTTTACATCTTTACATACTCATCGATAAAGTCAACATAGATTCGTATTCGTTTGCTATGATTTCGTTGAAATTGAATAATTTTATCATTTTTGAAAAAGCTTGAATTGTAAGTATTCATAATTTATTTCGATATTATTCAGAAATTTGTACGAGTAAAACCTAGTGGAACTAAAATGAGAAACACGATTTAACTGTTGTTATTAATCACAATCAGATTGTTTTATCCTATCTATTTTGGTATACGAACCTTCCTTCTACTCGTATTTCTTTCTTGAGAAATGCAATAAGAAAGGAGGTTCTATATTGTAGCGAGACGCTATTTACATAATTACAATTACAGATCGTATAACCACGAGTTCTGTTACGTCCGAAGACTAGACAGAGTATTCCAAGCTGTGCCTCTATACTTTAAGGCTTTTCTTTTTAAAAGTATATCTTTCTTCTTCATTAGTATATATCTTTTTTTTAATGTCAGCGATCATTTTTGTATAGTTAATATATGTTTAAATTACTCGAAAAAAAGAGAGAAATAAACTGACAAGAAAGGATTGACCGGCTTAACACGTATTCGTTTTGTCAAAGTTAAAATGTTAAAAAATCAATGACTTTACTAAATATTCGCCCTTTTACTTTCTTGATGTAATATATCCTTTTCACATATAAACGGAGCTGAGAATTTATTTTTGCATACGTTAAATAAATTATTAGAAAAATCACAATTCATAAGTACAGATAGCATTGTAAGTTGAATTTTCGTTGTTTCGATATACTTGGAACAAACCAAAAGAAGCGTTAGTATTACTTTGATTTCTTGTACAACATTTGCGGTGAATTTCTTTCTTTTCGATTTGCTGATATCTTGAGGGTGTGCACAGCATAGTGCAGTCACGTTGATTGGTTTTAATACCATAGATTTTAATTTATTTCAATACACAAAGTCTGTATGATGCTCTAGACCTCGAGTATTATTCAAGAACATCCCACTTCTACTCTCTAGATGTTAAAAAGTATCTTATATTTTGGTGTTCCCTAGGCTCTAAGGTCTCTTTTATTGGTTTGTATAAAAACAAAATATTTAAAATAGCTTTATGATCTTCTTGAAAAAATAACAGTTCCTACATAAAAAAGAATGCGGTTGAACATTGTTTCACATTTCTTGACAAATCAATTTTTAATAAGAAAATTTCAGTTTTCTGAATTTAACGTTCAGATATTTTTCCTTGAAAAGTATTTCCTGTCTATTTATGAGAGATGTTAACAACTTTTCCCTAAAAAGAAACGCTTTTCTAACAGGAATTCAAGTATTTCGACTTTTCTATTCAAGAATAACAATAACAATATTTTTTAGATGAAAAGTCATATAAGTACATTTTAATAAGCTATTAGATGCTATAAAAGAAATTGAGTGATAAAAATATATTTGAGTTGCTACTTGTAGGAAAAATTCAGATTATATTTTACCAGTGGCCTAGATATTTTATGTAGAGAAATTCTGACTGCATGACTACATTTATTTTACTCGTCTAAATTGATCTAGTCTTAAAATTTTATTGAGTAACCAAAGAAAGGAGAGGGTGATAGTTTTGAGTTAAAATCTGATCAACTCGTTTCTCAGTAGATTTCTGTTTTTCTTCTGTTACCAACTGTTTTTTTTATCCTTTAAGATGTATAAGTGTTTGAAAATTAGACGATATGAGAGACATCCAAAGGAAAAAATATGATCTATTATAGACTCTTTAAATAACATAGAAATGCAGATAATTTAGAGAGAAGGTTTTTTTTATTATTTCTTTTTAAGAAATGAGAGTACCATTATCAATTTGTTTTTCAAATGTTGTATGTATGAGATAATTCAGATTAAATTAAAACTTTCACTTCACAATATCTGTATTTATTAAGAACTTCTTATCGAATAATATATTATTTTGTTGAACTACTATTTGCAGTGATTGTATTATAAATACCAGAGGTGGGCAAAATACTCGAAGTACTCGTACTCGTACTCGAGAAAGTTCGTACTTACCCAGCTCTGATAAATACATAATCAATGGCTTTATTTAAAATAATATATTTTCATATGACCTTTCTTTCTCGGTTATTCTTTCCTTTCTTGTTGTTGTTTCGGTTCAGCGATTAAAAAATGTCCATGAACTAATTCTTTATTATATATAAATCTCATGAAGGTAAACGTAATATGCTCCTCTTTTCTAGATTGATAAAACGACGTATAAATATCGTCTCATATTCAATACAAAATAGAATACAAGAAACAACAAAAAATGCAAACTCCGTCTAAAAATTCAAGTCAATCTCGTAATCCGACAGAGCCATCGGTCAATGCACCAGCTTACAAATGTGGTTGGCTTTACAAGAGAGGTGCGTACAATGAGTATTTTATAGGCTAAGATTATTCTAAAGAACTTAACTAAATCGAATAAATTCTTGCTTGCTTAAAATATTTAATTTATCTAGATTAAACTATATTTAAAATAGATTGTATTATTTGAAAAATAATGTTGTCTTTTGCTAGTGAAAACAATTCTTAATTGCTTTCCTATTTTTGCTCATCTTAAACTTTGAAAACTAGTGTGCTGCGTGATCGCGTCGTGATCGTGATCAAAAATATCAATCACGTAGTACACTACTGAAAACAAAAAATTACAATCACATGAACACGCAGAGTCGACAAGAACGAGTTTGACTTTCTTAAGCATATCGATACAAGATTTATTGTAGAAGTTTTCTTGTATTATTATAAAAAGAAGTCAAAAAGTTTCTTGAGACGAAGTAGTTCATTTTTGTCTAGAATCTAACAAGTAACTGCGTATGAAATTTTTTCTTCTAGCGCGTTACTATTAAAGATCTTCAAAACAAAGCACATCCATTTTATGTTGAAATAGGTCAGGTTAAACTAATCTTATTTAAGTTATTACTAATTTGATGAAACAAAGTTTATATAAAATATATTCTTATTTGAATATTTGTTGTTCTGTATGTTTCAGGTGAACATATAAAAACTTGGCGTCCACGTTACTTTATACTTCGTCATGGCGGTCATTTATATGGTTATCGTAAACCTCCAATTATAAATGATGCACAACAAGAAGAACCACTGAATAAATTTCAAGTTACTGATTGTAGTGTTGTACGTCAAGATAAAATAAAACAAAATGCATTTGTTATACAATTTAATCAAATGAAAATAGAACGATTATTTGCTGCTAGCAGTCAACAAGATCGGTATTAATCAAAAGAAAAACCACTTTCTTTAAGATGCATAGTTTCTTTTTTTAAAATCATATCTGTTTAGAGAAGAATGGATAACAGCTATTGAAATAATCAATCGACAAACAACGCCACAGTTACAACAACAACCACCACCATCAAATAAAACTATACAAATGGTTACAAATGATGATGTTGATAATACAGAAAATGATTATCCTTTAATCAATGAAGTATTTTCACGACGACCAGTATGAGAAATAATTTTTATGAAAGCATATGAATTGTTTCTTAAAATGATTTTTATATTTTGTAGCAAATCAATGATTTTGAATATTTAAAAATTCTTGGCCGTGGTACATTTGGAAAAGTTGTTTTATGCCGAGAGAGAACAACACAGCGAATATTTGCTATGAAAATGTTACGAAAAAGTCTTGTTATAACAAATGTATAGATAATGAATGGTCTTAGTTTTTATGTTATAATTTTATATTTGTTACACTAGAATGAAGTTGTACATACTATGGATGAAAATAAAATCCTCAGGCATATTCGACATCCGTTTATTACGGTAATTTTACTTTTTTTTTTACCTGTCTATTACAATAAATTGCTTGCGTAGAATTTAATTTGTGCATTTACAACAAGTGATCGACTTTGTCTTGTGATGGAATGTGTAAATGGTGGTGAACTTTTTTTTCATTTAAATCGTGAAAAACGTTTCTCAGAAGAACGTATAAGATTTTATATAGCTGAAGTAGCTTGTGCTATTGGATATTTACATTCAAGAAAAATTATTTATCGTGATATCAAAGTAAGAAACAGAAAGAAATTATTTTTAGAGTTCTTTCCAATTTATTATTTTTCTGAACTAGTTGGAAAATATTTTACTCGATCGTTTTGGACATATTAAATTAGTTGATTTTGGTTTATGTAAAACTAATGTACCATTTGGACAAACGACAGTTACGTTTTGCGGTACACCACAATATATTGCACCAGAGGTATGACAAAAAATACTATATTAATTTCAATATGAAGAGTAAAATTGGATAGTCGATCTAAGAAAGCTATTAGTATAGCATTAGTAAGATTACGATGTGAAAGACGATGTAGTTACGGTTACTAATCATAAAGATACTATTTAGTTCTCTCTATTTTGCGAGAGATTTCTTCATTAACATTTTACTTCATCCTCCCAAAGTACAATAATTAAATAAGTCATATATTATGATGAGACCATTTTGAGTGAAGATCCATGTTTGTTTATTCGATTACGTGTCACTATCTCTCAAGGGGTAAAATTTGAAATTTTAATTCTTTATAATTACTAATGTATTCCTTTTATATTCTATTAAAAAAAAACGCACGATATTAATCTTTTAGTTTGAGTCTTTGAATAGTGTGTTTACTAAAATCTTGTGATGTCTCATATGGTACAAGAATAAAAATACAAAATGTTGTTTTTTACATATCAATGAATATACACTGGGAAAAAAAAACTTTTCTTCTTTTCGAACTATATTAGTTAGTTTTTGATTTAGTTCTATAAAATGCTCAAAATGATTGTATCCTATATTCGTTGAATATAATTGAACTTTATGTCACAAAGTCTTTTATTAATTGTTTCATAACAAAAAAAATCAAGAGGCACTTTTGTGAATATTTCCTATTCTCCGCACATAATTATTTTATTCATGAAATTTTCATAAAATAAAATAATGTTTATTGCAGAAATATAACGGAAAACATATTTTGTGTTGTAACTTTCCAGAACGATTATAAATTCATTTTTAGACTTCTTTCACTTTAATTTTGTGTTATTTTGTTAACGAATCTCAGGTAAAAATTAGTTATAAATCAATTTGAAAGCAGTGCATTCTCTATTAATTGATACAAAGCATTGTTTTTAGCATGCTTGATTAGACGAGATGTAAAGGTTCATATATTTTAACTGAAAAATAGAAATTCATCGAAGCTAGATATACAAGTCTATATGTATTATATATTTCGAATGATGGCATCGAGTGTTTCATTTCATACTTGAAGGTCTCTAATTAGTTATACACCATTCGATCTGAACAAAAATCAATTAGTTTATAAATATCTTTATTTTTATTGAATATAATAAAGATTCTTCGACTGACATCCTACACAAATGCAATCGATTGGTGGGGTACTGGTATTGTAATGTATGAATGTCTTGTGGGTCGATTACCATTTGCTGATAGTAAAAATCAAGATGGTCTTTTTCAAAAAATTCTCAATCATGAACCAGCATACCCAGCTCATCTATCATTGGTAGCACTTGATTTAATAAAACGTTTTCTTAAAAAAGAACCAACGGAACGGTATGATCAAAACTCAATCCATTCAATATTATTCAATTATTTATTAATTTTAGTATCGGCTCTGGTATTGAAGACGCCATTGAAGTTGAACGACATCCATTCTTTAAGAGTATTCCTTTTCGTTTGTATGAGGAAAAAAAAGTTTGTATTCTCATCAAATTGGATATATTTTAAAATAGAACTTTTCATGTTCTAGATTGAACCACCATTTAAACCAGACCTTGATTCAGATACAGATACACGCTATTTTGATTCTGAATTTACTAATGAACCAGTTTGCTTAACACCACCTGGTAACAAAAAAACATTTGCTTTCTGCTCGGTATTTATAACAACGATAAATTATTTTTGTTTTAGGTAGTAATGATTCGTTAAATGGTCTCGGCCTTCCCGATGATGCTTTTGAACGGTATATTCTTCATTTTTCTAATTCGTTCTTCTAAAATTCATTCTCATACAGTTTCACTTACGTTGGCCATGATGGTTTAAGTCGTTTTGCATCACGTTCAATATTATCTATGGCATCGTCATATGCTGCGCGTTCACAATCAAATATTTATCTTGATGATCCTGACTGTTGTAATCAATATTCAAGTGTTCATAATTTACCAATTCAATATTCTGTTTCAACAATGAATATGCCATCTATGATTGCCGCTGCTTCATCAGTTTCATCATCATCATCAATGCTAAAAAGTACTACAAGTATGCAACAGTTAAAAGATCCAACAAGAAAAATGAACATGAGAACATCTGATATAAATGATCAGCATATTATGATCATGGATCAAGATCAAGATCATAATATATCACAACAACGATCAACATTATCCATACCAGATGTATATGAACAACAATTAATGCATGAACGTCTTATGTGTATACAACAGATGATGGCTAATGGACAAAATTTTGCCTCAATGTTTAATGATGATCCACATTTTGCTCAACAAATTATGGCCTTTGCATCATCTGGCGGTCGTTATCAACAACAAGAAGAAGAACCCGAGGTTATTGAAATAATGGACGAATAGAAGGAAAAATAAAAACATTCGTCGCAACTTGTCAGATGCTTTCTATGTTGTTCGTATGGTCGAATCCCATTAACAAAACACAAAAATAACAGACTCTACTTTCCTCTTTCTCTTTTTAACTTATCATAAAATTCATCTTGATTTTATTTCAAATATTTGAGTATCATTTTATTTGTAAAATAAAGAATATATAATTATGCATCAGTATAGATTTTTATTATAATTAATTATTAAAATAAATAAAATTGTCAATCATTTTCAATTTTACGTGCTTTGTGCATATCGAATCATGTCAATAAATTCATTAAAACTTATTTTTCCGCTTAAACTTCGATCAGCTTGACGCATCATTTCTTGAGCATCTGCTTCTGTTATATTTTCACCTAGCCTTTGCATTACTCGTAAAAGATCTTTGGTTCTAAAACAACGAAAGTAAAAAGAAATAAAAGAGTGTTTATTTTTGTTAACTCTTACGTGATAAAACCGCTGTCAGTAGGATCAAAAATAGTAAATGCTTCTTGTAATTCCTCTAGGTTATCGAATTCAGTCACTTTATATGCAATAAGAGTTAAAAATTGAGTAAATGATATTGGCTGAGATTCTATATTGTTTAGAACTTGATAGAAAAATGTTGAATAATAATCAAATGAAAACTAACCATTAATATGATTTCGATCAAGTAATTCCTTCAATTCATCTTCTTTGATCACAAATGATTGAAAATTTTGTTCAAGATATTTGAACAGAGCTGCGATATCTTTAGCATCTACTAATCCATCATTATCATTGTCAAAAGATGAAAATATTCGACGAAGTTCTTTCAAAATAACAAAACAAAGGAAATATTTTATTTCATAACTCATAAAAAACACTAATACATACCAAAGACATCTTGTTCAGTTAATGTTGGATACTAAAGAACATATAGAATCTTATTTGATATAAAAAATATATATATATATATATTATTCACCTCAACTATAGTTTCTTCAGCCATTCTTGAGATTTGAAAATTGAAAATACAATTGTTATGAAAGAGCTTCGCTTTATTTCAATGCAAACACGAAGAGAGAAAGAATAAAAAAGTATTATTTGGTTATTATTCGATGAGGTAGAATTGGTGTACTGTCGCTCAACTATTTCTCTATAAGAATATGAAAAATCAAAAGAAAACAAAGAAATTTCTGTAAATATAATTACCTCTCAGTTGTAACATTGATTAAATCCTAAATGTATTCAAAAGGATGATCAACTTTAGGACGATCACAATTTGGATGTAACAGAAAAGCTACCATAGCTTGAGTGAATTGCTGAAGTATAATATAATATAGATATCCTATGAGTCAATAGGACATGGTCTAAATCAAATAGAGATTTGTTGAATCGAAATCACATTGGTTAAGATCAATTTTTTTATTAAAACTATCTTTAGACTAACTGATTCATAAATAATTGATTCTATTTTAATAGAGATATTATTGATATAGGAAGTTTTCATTTTTAGAAATATGTGCATTACATTTTTCTACCATCCACACCCAAAAATAATTGAGAAAAAATCGATTTAAATTTTGTTTATGATTGATATGGTGAAAAAGTGATATCAATAATATTTATTCCTATGGGTAAAGAAAAAATCATTTAACATTCATCAGGCATCAAATATCAACTCTAATAATGAAGATACGATGGCAACTGACTAACAGTCCTAATAATTCTTTCGTAGTATAATTCTCATTGATTACAGTTCAGATATAATAGTATCTACTATGAAAAATTAATTGATAGCTTTAGATTAGTAAAATTAACTTTCAAAAATAAAATCTTGATAGTACGTCACCTATCGTAAACAAAATTAGCTTGTCTTCTGACTTCTGTGCCGAATTATTATTTATCGGAGAATATTAGTTTGATATGTACATTTTATAAGTAAGCTCTACCGACAAAATCCATAGTGAACTAATAGATGATGCACAGTAAAGTATGATAAGCGCTTAAAAAATGCACGAAGGAAGTTTTTGTTTGACTCACTAACGAGACTCTATCTAAGATGCACTTAATTTATTTACATACGAATCGTTCTTTCTGATAGTAAAAACTTCAATATTGTTTCAAACCAGCCATAGTAATCTATAGATCTATTTCATTATACAAAGTACTGATCTTCATCTAAATAAATTTACAATTACTTTAAGCATAAACAAAATTTGATTCTAATTTTATTCAACTCCTTTTCAAAATATTCTTATATAGAAAGTAATTATCTCTATTTTCGATGTAGAAAAGTAACTATATCATGTTGTTTTACTATAAATTTGTTATGCATTAACTGAGATTCAGTTAACAGTTAGATGACTTGCAATAGTTTGTAGATAGCACAAGCATATATATAATGCACATAAATGTAATGAAAACATAAGAATTTTATTATGTCCAATGGGTTACATATTGTAATTACAATGACAAAGTCGAGGATACCATATTTCACAATGACTTTATTATTCTTTCAAAACATTTATAGGATATTAATAAAACAGAACGAATATTTCTAAAAAAAAATGATGTTACAATACTCTGCTTGAATCTCACTGCTCAAAAAATAATATCATTTAACAAAATAATACTTAAATATAAAGTTTCAAACACGTGTTTGACTAAGTCGATTATCCATTAACGTACTGCTTGCAGCTGATAAATTGTTATGTGTTGTCGTCAATCCAGTTGGAATTTTATCAATTTTTTCTATTAGCATATTTTTATGATTACCATTGTTCTTGTTCATTAATTGTATTGATAGAATCTCATGTTCACTTTCAGAATCTGACGTCGATAGATCGAATTCAGTAGTCGCATGAAATAAATTTTGAAATCTATTTTCATCATGTTTAGATAGTCCAACTTGTATTTCTTGTTTTCTCATTGAATTTGTACAACCCATATGTCGTTTTAGGTATTACAAAAAAAACTCTTTTGTATGCTTAAATTGATAAGATGACAAAAACCTTATCAACAAATA
The DNA here is from genome assembly GCA_900239745.1 of Rotaria magnacalcarata. NCBI lineage: Eukaryota > Metazoa > Rotifera > Eurotatoria > Philodinida > Philodinidae > Rotaria > Rotaria magnacalcarata. The sequence continues at coordinate 9,214 of OENM01000434.1, read as the reverse complement.
TATATGTAAATATAAATCACCAAGTAATAAAAAAATGTATATGTGAAAGCATATTTTTTAAAACTACTTTATTACTCATGGGAAATATAAAACGGAAGAAGTTCCATTCTGACACGTTCATGTATATGAAAGTTGGAAAAGTTCGTTCAATGTCAATGGAAACTCTTGCATTCGTATTAGAAAATGGTACAAGTCACGTTTTTTATTCTTTCCATATTAATCTTAAATAATTTTTTTAGCATTTTATCTTTCTTTATTATGATTAGCTGAATGATATTTGTAGTATTAATTAATTCCAATATCAATTTTACTTTTCGAATGCGTTTCATTTTTCGTCTATACAATAGTCCATTACGTTCGAACGAAAACTAAATGTCGCTAGTGTCTTTATTTTCTCTGAACCAATAATTACACATCTTTTCGAGTTCTTTATTCTCCTGTATTTGCCACGACCACCATCATTTTTCTGACGATCAGCCTATTCATAATCGTCCGTTTAGTTAGCAAATCGTGTTTGTGTTTATTTCTGTGTGCACGCTCGCATATATGTTCTACTTGTTCATCTAAATTCACTATTCTATTTTGTAGGCTCATTCATCTACTAGGCAATTAGTCTTCATTAGTCATGAGCCATTACTCAGCATTTATTCGTCCGTATCATGGGAAAACCACGAATTCAACTAACAATACTGCATCATCAAATAATGAAAATGATGAAAACTCAACAATAAAAAATCTTATATTTAAACACAAATCAAAAGCGCAACAGCCAACAATAAATCCGAACGGTAAAAAAGGAACAATGCGTGGAATTCTTGGCGAAGTTAGTAACATGACATTATCTAATAAAACAGTAATGTCGAAGTCGAAAGTCATTCAACAACAAAATTATGTAGGAACAATTATTGAATCACAATCAACTAACAGTATATTACCGCCTCCGCTACCACCATCATCATCAACAACAACAACAAGTGTTGTTAGTCAGACAGAAGACTTTATTCTTGATGATTATTTGGAATTTTCAACAGAATTGCCAGCTGGATTCGATTGTGATAGTGGTGATCTAAATAATATAACAACGGCTTCGGAATTCGTTGTTGATATTTGTAAATATTGGAAAGAACTAGAACAGCGCACACCTATTCGACAGAATTTTTTACTTCATCGTCGTGAAGGTCAATCAATCAAAAAAAAAGAAGAACTTTATATGAATATTATAAAATTTTTATTTTATAGGCACAGCTTCGCCTCAAAATCGAGCTATACTTATTGATTGGCTTTATCAAGTACATGATCGTTTTAAACTTCTTTCGGATACATTTCATATGGCAATTCATCTTATTGATCGTTATTTACAAATAGTTGATGTTTCTAAACATGAATTACAACTTATTGGATCAACCGGTATGATTCAAATGAGAAAGAAAAAAAAAATTTAATGTTAAAAACACATTTGAAACAGATGCTTTCATGAGTGTTATTTTATCAAATTCCCTTGAGAAAAATCATTGGCGTAAAATTCTGTTTTCGACAATTTATAAATGAGGAAACTATGCCATATACTAAAGAACTTCATCTCTCTATTTTACTGGGAAGTGTTTTTTTTATCCAGAATCATAATTATTTTACTAAGCTCATCACTTATAATAATTGATTTATCGAGTAATTAAAAGATCGAAGCTTAATCTTCATTTTCTTGCATACATATAGACATCATGATGCTCAAAACCGGTTTCAATACTAAAATCAAATCAAATATTTCTTGCTCAAGATGATAGATCTTCAAGAGAAACTGATTTTTGTTAACAAAAATTATGATTCCATGGTAGTATCTTTTGAAGTATTACTATATTGCGAAAGAAGTATTGGTTTTCATGGTAATATTTAAACTGTTAGTAGGATTATGAGATCTAAATCCATCGCAAAACAACAATAGATCGAAAATCTACTTTCAATTTTTGATAAATTTCTTTTTAAAAGTGATCAATCTAGTAAAATGCTTAAAATTCGAGAGGAAAGGCCTATACATCTTTATCTTATGAGAATTTATTTAATCTTACTGAGCTCTGCATATTTCAAAAATGTCAATCATAACATTTTCGAGTACTACAGAGCAAAGCTCATCAAAATCGAAAGCTTCGTAATCCAAGGAAAGTTTAGTTTAATAATTAATTGAATTGATCAAATAGGATATAATCATATGCTAAAATTCTATTCATCACGATTGATTAGTCATTGTTGCCTGTAGCTTTTCTAATTTAGTTTTCCCTTTTTTATACTTTGCGATCTCTTCTGGTTCATCTAACATTATGCAGCGAGTTGAAGAAATTGTTAGACAGACCTGAAAAATTAGAGAAAACTTAGAACATCAAGTTTCTATTGTTTAACTGTAACTGTTATTTTGTGTGAAGTCAATTTTAGTTCTCTATGAAAATGCGATATACTCATTGATAATATACTTCGATATGATTTTTCTTTCAGCTTTACTATTAGCATGTAAATATGAAGAAATGGCTATACCTGGTATGAACGATTTTGTTTATGTGTCCGATAATGCATATTCAAAAGAGGATATGAAAGAAATGGAACGACGCATAATATCAACATTATCATTTGATCTTGGCCGTCCGTTATCATTAAATTATCTTCGTCGATACTCGAAAATAATTCAAGCAACTGATATAGAACATACATTAGGAAAATATCTTCTTGATTTAACATTTGCTGATCATTCTTTTTCACATTTACTTCCATCCTACTTATCAGCATGTGCTTCATTTCTTTCACGTTATTTACTTGCATATAAACGTATAACATCTTTAACTTCCATTTCATTAGTTATTGAAAACTTATGGCCAAAACTATTTATGCTTTATCATACTGGCTATCCCTATGAACAACTACGTCAAGGTATTGAACAATTAGGGCAACTACTTGTTGGCCAAGATACAACAAAACTAAAAAGTGTACAAAAGAAATTTTCTCAAAGTAATATGTTTTCCATAGCACAGCATAGCTGTTGTAAAAGTGCTTATGTTCAAATAGCACTATCACATTTGTCAACATAATTCATTGGAAATTCAACACAAAAAATCAAAAAAGAGAATTGAATAATTATTGAAACAACAAATAATTATTAATATTTTTTCTTTTATGTCGGATAAATACATAGTGAAATGTTTTCTCTCGCTCTCTATTTTCAATGTCAGATAAATCAAACTAGTAGATCATCACACATATTCCTGGTATAGTCAAATATCGTGTTTTACGGTGTTTTTTCTTTTGGTTTGCTATTCTATTTCGATGTTATTGTTTATTATTATTTCTTCTGTTAGCTTTTTTTTCTCTTGTATGTGTACAATAAAAGATCAAATATTTTGTACATTTTGGTACTATTATTTGGTCGTAAATGTTTATGTGAAAACAAAAAAAAGCAAAAGTTGACTTAGTGTTTAGAGCTTATACTCTGTGAGTGTGTGTACCTGTATGTCTCGCGTTTTTTTTTTAACTTAGAAAAATTGTATCGATTGACTCTAGGAAATAACTGAAATTTTTGTGTGTTTATGTGATGATAATTAGGTCAAATTATTCTTGTGTGATCATCACAGGTGTGCGTGTGTCTGATATATATCCATATATAAATTAAAAAATGAATGACTCATCCAATAAAGTCTTTTGATATTGTGCTTGAATAGATTCATGTGGTTGAAATTATATCATTTGATAGCAATATCATGATAATATTCTCTCTCTCCCACGCATAGTTACTTTTCTTCTCTAGAAAACAAATAAATGATGAATATTCGATAAGAATTTAACTATAGCATAGAAGTGTTTCAATCTTGAATTCATATAAAAATTTGATCTGTGTCCATCGAAATTTCTAACACGAATAGTTTATTACATTTTATTAACTCGGTAAAGATTATTATCATAAATGAAATTAGAACATCCTATAAAAAATAGTGGCATAAATAATTTATCATCCACACACAACTCATTCTCCAGAGAACTTTATCAGATAGAAAAAAAGGTATGCGTCTATATTAAAATATAACGTAAGTTCTATTTTTACCAAATTTATTCTAAATAACTTTTGATCAATAGAATTTTTTCTACACAAGTAAAATTGCTATGAAAAAAATACTTCTTTTGTTATAGATTATGGCAGGAATTACTCGTAATTTAAATTTTAATACAAACGAAAATATTGATGAAACGTTTGTTTCTCATAAAAGTCAAGATCCAGAAGTAGAAAAATTTGATCGTACAATTGGCCTTATAGAAGATATGATAATGGATGAAGAATTTCGCTCAATTCAAGAAACCTTTTTAATAAAATATGCTCACGCATTTGATCCGGAATTAGATGAAAACAAATTAATCTATACTGACATTCATAAAGAATATTTAATTATATTTGAAAATTTTATTATAAATAAAATCAAGCATTCACAATCTGATTTTAATCTTGATCAATTTGTGAAACAGCTAGAAGCTCATCAGAATGAAGTTGAAGAAGAAATCTTTGAATTTTTACTAACATTGACGGATTTTCTTACATTCAAACAATGGATGCTTGATTATCGACGATCGCCAGCATTAGATATCAATTCATGTTTAAAATCAATTAATTTACAAAATATAATGTCAAACAATCCAACATAATCATATAAACAAGCGAATACTAATAAAAATCAATCATCAAATTAATATCTATTGATTCAGAACTGTTGTAATAAAAATTACTAATTTACAAGATTTTAAAATGTAATAATTAAATGTTAAGCTTTTTTTCCAAATACTGTAAGCAGTATACAGTAAACAATATGTAAACAAGCTATTTTACATCTTAATAAATATTTATCTTATCAATTAGAAAAAAAATTACCGTAGTAAAATTTTGCCCTTTCGTTCGGTGCTCACAGTATATATGATTCATATGAAGAGATGACTAATCTAATAAAATGCGTATTTTTTATATACTGGCTACAAATCAATGTTGAATTCTATACAAAACACGTGTAAAGTGTGTGCTATATCTTAAATCGGAACTCATTGAGGTCAAACTTAACATCGCCATAAATCCTTTCTTTTTGTTTTTAGATAAAACGAACAATTCAATCTTAATGACTGGAGAAATTCGTTTCGTTGATCGATCTTTAATCAGTGGTTTATGCAAAATCTATAGATCTAGTCGTTTTCTTGCTTTATGTTCTTTTCTACTGATTAGTTTTATATCATTACCCATTCCGCTTTCAATTGTTTGGTTAATTCAAGTCTTATTTTTGAATATATCTATTATTCCAATATCGTCATCGTATTTGTATATAGTTTTCACAATATGGTCAACAATGGAAGTTATTTTTCTTACATATCAATCATATTTATATTCAAAAATTCAACAGAAGGTTCCCGCACCTCATGTATCATCTATTGAACGTAATCGAATAGTTTCAAATGTTCTGTCAACTGTAAAAAGTCTTCCACACACGTTAAGTAAATGGTTTATGGATTGTCCTTTTCAAAACATCGATCGTCAAAGTTTGATTGGATGGTTAGCATTTGCGTTCTATTCAAAGCAATTATACGAATTAAATGACGAAGAATATGAAGAAATTTATTCACTTGTTGAAAAAATTGAAACTGATTATAGATTAAAAATAACTGATGATGAAACTACCAACACAGTTTCGCATATGAAACATATTCTAGATCCTGTTCGTGTTATTTTTCGTCCATTGGCTTTTTATATTTTTACTGATACATTTTTGAATGGAATTCTTTGCTCAAGTATTTTCTATTTGAGAGGATATCAATTTGTTCGTCTAGGTCACCTTTCATTTTGGACCTATCACGATGAAACATGTAACGTAGAAGACGAGAAAGATCCGATTATATTTTTTCATGGCATTGGTGCTGGTCTTATAATGTATCAACCTTTTATTTCACGAATTCAAAAACAATTTTCTGATCGACGCCGTATTATATTTATATCAATGTCATGCATTTGTATGCGTTATCCATCTCTTGACGATATTCCAACTATGTCGGAAACTATTGAATCAATTCATGTTATATTTAATTATTATCAACTGAAGAAAGCTATTTTTATTGGACATAGGTTAGTGTATCATTTTCATTTTTTAGTTAAACACTTTCTTTATCTTGACTATTTTAGCTACGGTACTGCTTGTTTATCATGGATCGTTAAAAAATGTCCACAGTATATATCACGTTTAATTTTTCTTGATCCAATCTGTTTTGTATTATTTGAACCTTATGTTATTTACAATTTCGTTTATCGCACTCCATGCAGATTAGGCCATCTCTATTTATATTATTTTGTTTGTCGTGAATTAGGTATATCTCATGTGATAAGTCGTCATTTCTGGTGGATACAAAATAATTTATTTATTGAACAAATACCGTCAAATTCCAATAAAATTCTACCAACACATGTTCTTCTATCTGGAAATGATTGTATTGTTAATGTTAATTTAGTTAAAGATTATTTAAATGATCATAACGTTGATTTTTATTGGGCACCAAACCTTTCTCATGGTGGTTATATGCATGATAAAGAAAGTTGGGAAAAAATTTGCCAATGGATCTCATGAACACTTTATTTATGTATTTATGTATTTATTTCGTTTTTTCATTTTTTGTTTTTGTTTTTACGTTTGTTCGTTTGTATATATATAGCTATATGAAGAGCTGTATGCCCTTTTTCTATATGTTAATCACGATTAATTGAAGCAATTCGATTTGTTCGTCTCTGAAAACGGTTAAAGAATATTGTACGAACATTTTTGTTAAAAAAAAATATTGCACCCATATCAACTGTTACAGTTAATGCGAATACTGTTATGCATAAACGATACATAGAAAACGGTGCAATACTTTGAGCATTTAATACCATCAACATTGAATAAGGAAAACCACCTGTAAAAAAAGTAACTTTTTGATGTTAGTTTTGTCTCTAATTTTTCTTACCAATATATAATACAGTGATCAATATAATGATATGTCGAAATACTTTGATATCCTTTGTATTTGAAAACCGATGTTCAATTTGAATCGCACCTTATTTAAAAGAAAAACAAATATCGTATTGTTGTCTATTAATGTAACAAAATAATTTAACCTTGATCACGTTTCAGATTGAATCTTCGAGCAGGTAATGCGTTTGTTTTTTTAGCACGTCTTACAGCAGCTCTTACAAAACAAATAATATGTGTGTAACATATTGAGATAATTGTAATTGGTAAAAGAAACGTTGAAATCATACCTAGAATCAAACAACATATTATTTGAAAGGAAAAGGATTTGTTGTAGCGCATACCATATAATATTTGTGAAACATTTTTAATCGTAATAAAACATTGACTTGTTTCGGTTTGATATTGTCGATGACTAGATGTAAGTATTGATATTGGTAATAAGAAACCAAGAGTCCATTGTATTGCAATAAGAATAAAATGAATATGATAACTTAAGAGAAAAGAATGTTTGTAAAAGACCACAAAACATAAACGTGATATTGATTGAATACAATATGAATAATAAAGTAGACTACCAGATACATGCATAAGATAATTCCGAATTTCACAATATTGATTTTGATTTGACGTTGAGAGATATATATCATCACGAAATAATAATAGAGCATTACTTAATTGTACACAATTAAAAATAAGACCAGCTACACATGAATTAGCTGACAGCAACGTTAAAACTGAATGACAAGAACGATAACCAACTGATATGTATATAAATGATATACAAAATATACAGCCAAGAAATATTGAGCTGATTAAAAACATATCGAAGAAAATGAAGTGTGGACGAATATATATGATTAATAATTCGGGTAATTTATTCGTGGTATTCATTTTGATAAATAAATGAAATAAATCGAGTTTATTCTTCAAGAAGATATATAATATATGTAAAACTAGATGAATTTCGTGTATAAATAATTATAAAAATATTAGGTTTTATATTGAAGAAAACAAATTTGAGAACTTTTGTAAATATGATATACAGACATGCATTGTTTATATATGATCAAGATTATCTTTGCTTGGATTTAAATATTTAGACTATAACATAAATTATAGATTTTGTATTTGGAAATTAATATTTTGTTTTATTGTCAAATAAAATGGCCTAGTGTGAACTAAGATAAATCCATACATGACCAAGTCTCATATTCTTCTTGAAATATTTGATTTATTATTTATATCAGAAAAGACTTGATTACAGATGGAAAAAGAGAACTATGAATTCTTTGATTATTGGATCTGTTAAAATTGAAATAACAAGTTTATATTATGTTACCTGGATGATATAATTCTAAATTAACAGGTTTTTTGCAAATTCTCTGTCACTTGCAAAAAATTTGAAGCATATGAGATGAAGTAAAGATTTTCATTGTTCAAAATATTTCTTTATGAAATAAATTTATTGATTGTCTAGTAAATCTTATTAAACAATAACTTTTTGTATGAAATAAACTTTTAATTTTTAATAAAAATAATCTACAGATATTTCATCGGTAGTCTCTAGTCAATCATATTTTCATAAACATCAAAGAACAATTAAATAATTTGAATATTAAGTTTTTATGTAGATTTCACTGTCAATGCTAATATAAAATCAGCATGAAAAACTTGAGTACGTAACTAAAATAAAAGTTAATACTTAAATTGCATCTGAGTAATGAAGAAATGACTAAAACCCATGATCGTAGTTACCTACATCATACGTACTCATTCAGCGTTCATTAAAAGTCATATTTACCATTATTTTTTCACGTGCTTAATTACGTAGCTGATATTTAGCTTAGACGTGTTGAAGTATACTTGAGCGTACACTTTCAGACTTATCCTTTTGACTCTTGCAGTAATTAACAAAACAAAAGCTGATGAGATCAGTGGCGTAGCCAGGGGGGGTGTGACGGCATAACGTCACCTGTATTATGTGCTGATACTGATTATGCTTGTACATATATTTTCTCAATATAATTTCTTGATTGTTATTGTCTAGCTACTACCCGCGTTTTTACGACTGGTATATCTTTCTTTTTTATTAGCTTGTTACTTCTCTTCTCTGTTAGTTGGTCCTATTATAATCAACTCCTTTTTTCTTTTCTTTTCTTCTACGTGACTCTAAAACTTCTTCTGGAAGTCTTGTCAAATCGTACAAC
>OENM01000433.1:30273-85776 GCA_900239745.1 Rotaria magnacalcarata | reverse complement strand
TAAGGGTTTAGGAAGACTTTCCAAACGTACTAGGGTTTATTGTTCTACGAATTTTTTTTACAGTGTGTGTGGGTGTGGGTGTGGGTGTTCTTTTGTGGATCTAGTAAGAACGGCACAGCCACACGAAACTGCACCCGCACCCACACCCACACCCTTAGATGCGTATACGAATCGTTGCTTGCTTTGTCCGATTGTCTCGAAGATGTTGGATTAATAGAGTTCCCGGCTAGTGCACCAATGTGAAGATTCTTACTATCCTTCCGCTGTATATATATATATATCCAAATAAGTAAACCCAAAAGTCTCTGACTACTACATAACTAACTAGCTATATATAGCGACAGAGAGAACAGAGAGAACAAAGAGAGAAAGAAGATAGATCACGAATATAAAGATAGTACAAATCAAATAACAAAGAGAGAGAAGATAGATCATGAACATAAAGATATTACAAACACCTGGATGACTATCGAACAGGGGAGAGAGAGAAAGAGAGAGAAAATAGATCATGAACATAAAGATAGTACAAAACACCTGGATATCTCTCGAACAGAGAAAAGAGAGAGAAAGCGAGAAGATAGATCATAAACATAAAGTTAGTATAAATACCTGGATATCTCTCGAACAGAAGAGAGAGAGAGAGAGAAAGAAAGAAAGAGAAAGAAAGATATATCATGAACATTAAGAGAGTACGAATCAAACAGCAGGTGAGATGTAGGAAGATAATAAGAGATACTGTAGATGGGGCGACTCTACGACCTAACCGGAGAGCAGGTCGTAACATGTGTGTATACAGTAACACAGAATTCTGTAAGGGAAACAGAATTCACTCGTGGTAGTGTTCATTTCGTCTTTAAGTCATATAGGCATTATACTTACAGAATTCTGGTGGTTGTTCTTGTGAGAATTCTGCCACCCCTCCTTTTCAGAGGTGACAGTAAGAGATTGGTCTTAACCATGTCTGTGTCTGCGGGAAATAGTTACGTGTTATTCAGTCGAAGGCCTAGTGAGTCGAAGGGGTAATCGTTCCGCTTTTTATTTTTCTTTAGATTAAAAGTCAGTTTAACAAATAATAATGGTGAGTTTAACTTTAAAAGTTAAAAGCTGATGAAATATTTTTCTCTATTTAGATAAAACGGCAGATGGAGAAATGTTAATGGTGAGTTCGATTTTGAAAGTTAAAAGCAGATGAAATATGTTATTTCTTTTTAGATGGGTGTGGGTGTGGGGTGGATTCAATTAATTTTTTATCCATCATTGTTAGTGACACCCACATCCACACCCACACTCTCAAGATAGAAACTAATGTTATCATATCATCTACCAGCTAATGCAACTTTTTTTAAATACATCCTATTGGTGTGCACATTATTGGATAATAAAAATAGTTCATATATGTAATTTTCTGACGGTCTAAATGAATTTAATATTGATAGGATTGTTATGTTATTATCTTGAAATACTATATAGCAATACCAAGTGAATTGGGTGCAATATCAGTACCAGTGTAGCGTCTTATTGAATATTTCTTTCTTTATTCTACACATAAAAATTCTCTTCTAATAAATTCAAATATTTGTTGAATTACAAAAACGAACGTATACATGCATATCAGAGGTGTCCACAGGGCAGGGCAGGGCAGGGCAATAGCTGCGTGCCCTGCAAATTTCACATTTTTACTGTAGTTTGGAAATAATAGCGATTTCATTTTTCTCGAAAAGTAAAAATAACCCATGAGAAATTCAGATAGCAATATCACATTTAAATAAAATATTTTGTTATACGATAGTCTTTAAGTTGCATGATACTATATAAGTATAAGTCCAATCAAAATAGCAACAAAGGAAAGAACATTAGTATAGTAGCCCTCATTGAAATAATATTGTACCAGTGCCATAACCTTCTACTTGTTCACGCGGTAATTTTCCTATGATCTCTTCTATTGGTGAAAATGAGGTATCCATTTTATCTGAGTCAAATATCTCTGATAGTTGTGAAGCTTCATCATAAAACTATAGCTATTCCTTTAAAATCCCCCCTTTAAAAAGAGAAAGACACAACTTTTGTATTTTAAAAAATTGAATCAACTTAAACTTCAGCCTTGTAAAAGAGATCATCTGCTCACTCAGCTTTTCTAAATAAAAAAAATATTAATTTGAACGAGTCTCATATCATATCAGCTGCTTCAAATGTTATCATAAATTAGCTTATAGAGTCACGAGTGACTACTAAGCGTTTTCTTTCATACACAGATTAATGATTTCTTCTAGTGTCAGCATGTTTTTCTGTTGTTGGCATAAATGATTCTCGGTTGATTCAAATAAAAAGTGAAAAATCTGAGTAGGTGGATGAGGTTCTGTTCATTAGATTAATTGAAAACTAATTAAAAGGAAATATCTACAAGTTCTTTTTCATTTTCTTTTATACTATTGTTTGTAAATCAAAATCTTTTCTGTGAGCTACTTATCAATAAAAGTCAGTAATGCAGCTTAAATATTAACTTGAAAATACTTCTTTTTTTGCAGGGCAGAGCAAAAAAATTCGAAATCATTTTTGTCCTGCCAGGGCAGGGCGAGGTACGATAGGAAATCAGGCCAGGGCAACAAAATTGGCCCTGTGGACACCTCTGATGCATATACACTAAAATAAATTATATGATTACAAATTAACATCTGATCAAGATATTAAATCAAAACAAAATACTATAGATCTTTCATTAATTGGGATCTTATTAGCTGATCATATATTACCACATAATATAGTAAATAATTTAACTGAAGATAAATTTAATGAAACACTATCAAAAAAACTATGAAAAATTCCTAGAGAAATATGTATGCAACAAGTACTGCAGAACTTGTATAAATATTAAAACAATCAAGTTTTATATTAAAATGGCATAGTAGTCAAATTTACAATATTCATGTGTAACATGTATTATGAATTCGTTACTAAAACAATACCCTGAAGTTTTTGATGAAACGTAAGACTTTAGTTTTTTTCGGAGGAAAAAAAAAGAAAATCTTTGGTTTAACTTTATAGTGTTATGAATAAGTTAATGTTTGGTTTGAAAAAAATATATGGAGATTTTGAAATTGAATTCTCACCAGCAATGGTTCAGAATATGAAGATATTTTCCTTTATTTATTTAGAATTAAAAGCAGTGGGAATGAGAATGTGGATATGGATCTAAGAGAAGAGAATATCGGCATAAGCAAATTCACATTCTCGAGAACAAAACGCTGACATCGCTCAACTGAATAGCCAATGATAAAAGATTCCTATTTGGTACCCTTTATGGTTTTACTGTATTTGAATATGAGAATTTTTTCATAGTTTATTGTTCGCAAAAAGAGTAGTAAAGTTCGCTTTATAATGAAGGAAAATATTCACAAACATCTTTTGAAAAACTCCTTGGACTTTGAGACGAACGAAAGATTATTATTCACTCTCTCTCATCCATTGATCGAACGACGCAAAAGGGCATGATTTGCCTAACAGAATTTTTCTTTGTTCTTTTTCTTGGCATGCTATGCATAAAATGTGCGTAAAATGCGTGACAAAAATCATCGAGAATGCAAGAAAATTTAGACGTAAAAAATTCAAATAGTATAAAAGGAAGGAAGAACACTTCGGAGCTTTATTTATTGCATTGTCTGTTGTGAAGTCGGGTATTCGTACTCAGCCGAAGAGACAATCGTGCTCTTTCTTGAGTGATTTCTACATAAGAGTATATCATCTACTACAAAATATTGAAAGAAAATACTTAGGCACAGATTCTAACTGGACAATGGATGCCAATGACGTATCAAACAAGCAAAACAAACTATTTCAATATATTCAGCCTCGAATCATCGACCAATTCATCATTATTTGGTTCGATGCTGACTTCCCCAGTGGCAATCAAACAATCAAACATTTACTTGATCAGCTTCAACGAATCTCGAATGAAATCGAAACATTTTCTGATGTCAATAAATGTGTCGATTTTATTACAGATGTTGTAGATAAAAAAATACTACTTATTATTTCTCCTGTAGCTGGCCAATTATTGCTGCCTTTCATCGAACCTGTTTCTGAGCTTTACTCAATTTATATGTTCAGTAGCCAACATACATCTGATGATCAATGGGCATTCAAACAAAACAAAGTAAAAGGAATATTTTTCGAAGTTGAATCTATTTGCGGAGCATTGAAAAGAGACCTGTGCCAGTTGATAAATGACGCGGCATTATTCAGTATTGTTTCTACAAAATGTGCTCCTAATTTCGAGCAATTAGATCAATCGTTTATGTATACCACATTACTCAAAGAAGCTATTCTTGAAATTGAACATGATTCGAAAGCTCGAGAAAGATTCACACGATTCTGTTTGGGTCGCGTTTTCGATGAACCATTACAACCAAAGAAAATATATGAATTTCAACGCTGTTATGATGAACACACACCTATTTGGTGGTATACAAAAGAGTGCTTTGTATATTCCCAATTGAATCAAGCTTTACGAACACAAGATACAGAGTTCATGATTGAAATGGGCTTTTTTCTTCGTGATCTTCATCGAGATATTGAGCGAAAATATTCAGAAACTGATAAAACTACAAAGAAATATGTCTATCGAGGTCAAGGACTATCTGTTGCCGATTTCAACAAAATTAAAGAGCGAAAAGATTGTCTTCTGTCATTTAACAACTTTCTATCGACGAGTACTGATAGAGAGGTTGCATTATTATTGGCCGAAAGCAATCTGCAGAAAAGTAATAATGTGGGAATTTTATTTCAAATGGAAATCGATCCAAACGTTTCGTCCACACATTATGCACTGATTGATGATGAGAGTGCGTTTGTCGAAGAACAAGAAGTATTATTTTCAATGCCAAGTGTTTTTCGTATTGGTGAAATCATTGAAATTCAGGATCGATTGTGGGAGGTGAATCTGAAATTTACTAGTGACGATGATTCTGAACTGACATCTCTGACCAATTATATTAGAAATGAAATGAAAGAAGTTTCTGGTTGGTATTGCATCGCTAACTTGATGATAAGAATGGGAAAATACGAGAAAGGTATTGAAATCTTTAATAACTTATTTTCAGCAAATGTTCATGATAATGATATTGAGGGCCAAAGTTTAAATCTTGTACTCGATTTGAATATGGCAACAACGGAGCTTCTTTTGGGCAAATACTCTAGTTCGCTTAAACAATTGCAAAGCTTGCTTGAAAAGTTGCGAGATATGTTACCACCAGATCATCTACTATTTTCTAAAATTTATAACACATTTGGACTGGTGCAGCGAAACATTGGATATTACAAAACATCATTGTCGTATTTAGAAATGTCGCTTCAGATACAACTAAGATCTTCGGCAACAGACCATGACAATTTATCTATTACTTATAACAATGTAGCTATGACATATCATATGATGGGTGATAATATTATGGCACTTAAGAGTTATGAGGAAGCACTGGCGATTCAGCGAAAGTCATTACCTACAAATCATCCTTCCTTGGGATACACTTATGCTAATATTGGCCTTGCATATCAATCGATGGGGAACAATGTTTCTGCCATCTCATATCTTGAAAGAGCACTCGAAATTCTTCAGAAAACTATTCCACCTGATCATCCAGACTTTGCCACGATTCATACTGACATAGGAATGGTGCAAACTTGTGTGAGTAACTATCAAAAAGCACATGAATATTTTGAGGAGGCATTAAAGATTCAACAGAAGTCACTCCCAGCCAATCATCCCAATTTAGGCATTGTTCATAGCAATATCGGTATCGTTTATCAATTCACTGGCAAGCCTTCTGATGCGCTCACATCTTATAAGAAGGCGCATAGAATTTTTCAAAAATCTTTTCCAGAAGATCATCCACTACTGACAGTAAACGACTCATATATTGGCGCAGTGTATACTATGATGGGAAACTACTCAAAAGCACTGGTACACTTCGAAAAAGCATTGGCAAATCAAGAGAGAGCGGTGAATCCCAATCATCAACATTTGACAATAACCTATAATGGTCTTGGTGTGCTGTATCAAGCAATGGGGAATTTTCCGAACTCAAAATTGTATTATGAAAAAGCGCTTGAACTTGGACGGAAGTATCTTCCACCTAATCATGCAATATTGTCTAGAATTTGTAACAACCTCGGCATGCTAAGCTTGTTGATGGGAGATTATATAACTGGATGCTCAGCAATGAGTAAAATGATTGAGATCGAGCAGAAATCACATTCAGCTCATCAGAATCACTCCTCTCTTGCTATGGGTACTGATACAAGTAACAGTTTACGCCAAAGCATGAATTCTTATTCGGAAGCAATGGCGCAACTTGGTAGTACTTTTGAAGACATGCAGAGATTTGTTTCATCGGTTCAGCGAGTAGAAGATTCAACGGAAGAAGATTTGGATAGAGCACATTCATTATTAAAAAGAATGACCTCTGTAGTACCGAACTTAGACAGAGTATGGCAGGATCACCGAGAACTCCTTTCAACCAATCCTTCGACGCTGCTTGGAATAACTATTAACCCTGCTGAACAAAATCAAACACTAGACTATGGAAGTAATGTTTTAGAATGTTTGAAAAAGCAGCTTAGTAGTTTACCAAATATGGGCTCAGCAGATGCAGAAGAAATTCATTCTGTCCTTGACAACATGAGCAGTTCAGATGCGACAAGGGAAAATTTCCGAGATATGTTTCAAGGGCTTGATAAACTCTGGGAATTGTATCGCAAATCTCTGCCTTCTGACAACCCAACTTTGGCTATACTCTACAACAACTATGGTGGTCAAAATTGTTCTATGGATAACCACTCGCTCGGGTTGCTTTGTTACGAGAAAGCACTTGACAACATCCTCAATCATCTACCTAATAACTACCAATTATTAGCTAAAACTTACAGTAATATGGCAACAGAATTAGATCATCTTGAGCGTCTTGCAGAAGCCATTGACTACGCTGAAAAAGCTATTCAAACTGCTGAGTCTGCTTTCGGAATGCGTCATGAAGAAACCATATTCTACCAAAACCAACTTCAACAACTTCAAAGAAAAGGACGATTTATATATGAAAATATTTAGAACTATTATGCCCTTGTTTTTCTTTAATAAACATGATACTTAATATACATCCCGACACTACTCTATGACCATTGTTTTCCTTGTCGGTTAATTTAGGCGTATCTCTAAATCACATTATTGAACCATCCTATCATTCTGACAAACCATAATGATAGAGGAGCTTCAAATCCTAAGAAGTTCTTTTGTAGGACTATTCGTGGGTGTGGGGTGTTTGGGTGTGTAAATTCCTTTGGTACACCCACACCCTTACGATTCAGCAAAGAGCGACTTTCTAGGTCAATGAAACATTTTTTCGTTCTGTGCGAACGAACGAACATAAAACTCAGTTCGGCGTATGATCCTCATTTCAGTAGCGGGAACTATGCACCACTATAACAGAAGAAAACTGAATCTCAGTGGTTTTGCTCCTTTTTCAGAATGTTGTTCTTAGATTCAAACCCTGGCCATATCTTTTTCAACTTGGAAATGGTACCATTTTGTAGAGCTTATTGAGCTCTATCGAATGAGATAGTTTTTCGATTTTTCCGAAGACTTGTCTATGTGGTATCTTTTCAGAGATCTATATTAATCTCACGTGAAGTCACGCTATAGATATGATCTGGGAAACGTTGATGGTACCCTTTAGTTTCTATGTAGAAATAATCAGCACATTTTTTTGGGTAGCTCTATGCAATTTTTGCATATGTTGTTTGGTAAAAATGAAATAGGCCGATTTGCGTTCTTATGNCCCCCCCCCCCCCGTTTTTTCTTAAGCGGTCACCTATTTTGTTTTTATCAATTGCATACTATCGGAATTAACTGTACTTTAGAAGGTCACACATTCTTTGTACATCAAACAAATTGTAATTATGCGACAAGTGAGTGTAGTACATAGAGCCAACGGTACTTATCTCTGATCAGTGACTACCTAGAAAAAAATTGGTTCAAAGTATGGCATGCTCGATACCCCATGAAGAACCTATTTTTACGTCTATGCAAGAAATTTAAGTGTTGCTAATCGTTGACTAAAACAAATTTCACAAATAATTCCCTTACGACTATTCAAGACTCTCTTCTTGATTAATAGATATCAAACAATAGAAGAAATCACAACATTTGAAACGAAAACAAAATCAGAATTGACTATGCATATCTTCCTTTTTACTTAACCAATTCGATCATGGGAACATAATCTCATCTTATTCGAGTTTCTTATAATTTTCCAAAACTCTGAAAACATAGAGAACAGAACTTTTTTTGAACTTAAATAACAAAAAAAAGACACAGACTGATCTTTCGCTGCTGCAAGGAGTAATATGTATTGACTGCCAATGAATATTGATACATTCATTCAGTAAATTAATGGTGCTCTGCGAGACAAATAGAACAGCTATGCAGCGAATAAATAACAGAAAATCAATCTCTACTGAAACAAATAAATATTTACACCTCTTGCTCTATATTAAAGACGCGTACTTCCTTTTCACTCTAAAAAAACAAGAAAAATAGAATAGATTTTTCAACAATTGTATGAAAAATTTTCTCAAATGATACTTTCGGTACGGGTATCGGTGTGTTACACTCGAGATGCAAAACCATAGCTACATCCACACCACACAGCTGAAGAAAAAATATCTTGTAATTGACTTCATACAAAAATCACGGAAGACAATTTAAAAGGATGACTATGCAATTAACTCATGACTGGTTTTTTGCTTTATTCCGTTATTAAATTAAGACTAAAATCTTTATTGTTCATCCCTTCCGATGTAGCTACGCATGATTGAGAGAAGAAACAAAATAGAATTTAATAAAAGATGAGAAAGACGAAAAGAAATGAAGTCTTATTGTTACTTATGGTATCACTAAGTATTACTGTCTCATGACTAACTATAAAACTTCTCATATTTATTTTATTTGGTACTTGTCCATAACTACTTCACTACATAACATAATATAAAATCTTTATGACTTATAACCACACAACAACTAGCAAAAAAAAACTCTTCATACATGCATAACGTCAAACAAACAAATATGATTAATGACCAATAGAAGGATAATGAAAAGAAAAGATCCATGTAATAATCGCAGTTAGCGGCACTACCGAATACTGAATGTGCTATAAATACAAATTATCAATATAAATATATGTATTCAGGCAAATTTTACACATACAACATTTTCAAATAGATTTTATTTCATTAAATTGTTAAATAATGCCTCTGAAAGTAAAGCGGTACTAAGCGCACACGTACGCTAGCGACACATGCATTTTACTTACATAAAATAGGCTTGTTTTATTTTCTCACTGGAGGATTAATTTCTTAGTGTGGCCGACTGTTGAATTAAAGCAGAATTAATTCTCACGAATTTTTCGTCTGTTTGGGGTCTTACTTATCTATGAAACAGCAATGAAAACGATTTTTTTTAATATAATTTAATCAGGTACGATTGTTCGTATAAGTTTTTTTAAAACTTAATTATAACAACTAAAAATTCATACAATATATTTTTTTGAATCGAAATAGAACAACCTATACCTTGAAAACTTCATGATACTTTGTTTGAACAAACAAACGCATAATTTTGCACTTTGCTTGCGAACATGTTATGTAGTTTGATATTTTGCTTTAGATTTATATTGCAAACGATGATATCATCATCACAGCAATTCATCAATTGTAGTTTTGATAAATTCGTAGAGGCGATGAAGCCAATCATCATGCAATACAAAATTGAAGAAAATGAATCATTAGTCTCGGTGTTACATGAATGTTATAAAGATTTAACGCAAAGAAATAGTACCGATGCAAATGGTATTCAAAAGTTAATTGGTGATTTAATTGAAGCAATAACAGACAACAAAATTGGTGATGAAAATGAAAAATCTGCCATCGTTTTTGGCTTTTGCGGAAAAATTGGCATCAAATTTCAAGAACTGGAAAACGTTATTGTTCAACACAGCACAGTAATTGTCGATCTGAAGAAAGATAATGCTGAACTTAAGAAAGATTATGCTGAACTTAAGGCAGCTATTGTGGATTTGACGGACAGTGCTAATATAAAGGAATGCTTCAACTATTCTAATGATCTTGCCAAATTATTTATTTTTTATTATATCACACCATTATTAAAAAAGAAGCATGAATACAAAAATAATTTTTATAGTTGGACGTTATTCAATAATCGCCTTTCAGTCATTAAGCGTGAAGTTAAAAATTCCATAAAATGTCAAAAGGACTTAGAAGACTTTATAAGGCCATTACAACAAGAATTAGATGCATCAAACATTGATATTCTAGCTATATACATGATTTAATTCATGCAAGAAATGCCTTAAGTCATCGAGAAATTCGTTCTAGTGTGGAACAAGAAAATTTCCTTGAAGAAATAAAACAATATCAATTTTCAAAAACATTTATTTATGGCGATCTGACTATGAAAATGATTAACAAATTAAATCAAGTGAAATTAAAACGATATAAAAACAATATTGGAAAAAATTGACATATATTTTTATTTTTTAAAGTATCATCTATTGTAATTGTTTTCTTGTTTCTCGTTTTTTTTTCTTTTGAATCTCTTATGGGCAACATTATGTGCTCAAGGTTATATGGTCTTCAGATAAAATTTCTTGAACTTGCTATGTTACATGTCTTGATAGATATGTCTACATCTTGAAGAACTATAAAAGTGAACAATAATATTGAAAACATTTGATTAGTTAATAGATTGTTCTTAAACTGATAAAAAAGTTTCTATCGATCCAGTTTTATTTTGAAGAATATTATTTTTTATTATCATTAGATTGATTTGATTGAATTAACTAAAATATGTTAATTTCTATTCAATCAATTAATGAAATAACAGACTTTTTGCAATTGTTAATCAAATAAACATTCTTCAATAGTATTGATAATGTATTAATCAATTAAAATAAAGTCGTAAATTTTTATATTTCTTCATATATGATAGTTCTTCCTATTTTATATGTAATTATAAGCATCATAATCTCGTAATCTTAAAATGAAAATTGCATTCATTAACTAGAAATAATGAAGAACAACTAGCGATTTATTAAAAATAATCATAGGTAAATCAAGATCTTAGTTTATATTTCTCTAATAAAACTCAACAAAAACTTAATGAATTAAAACGAATACTTATTAATCATACTCGATCAATTTCAAAAAAGTAAAATAATCTTTTTATTGTATTGATTATTGAAATGTTTTTTCCTAATTAAAATGAAATCCAATAAAAAAAATAAAACAAATTCGGTTTATTTTATTTGTCTATCTTTATAGATGAAATTTTCAATCTATCATCATTTCTATTCACATAAAATTCGTTTTTAAAATAAATTCATTCAAATCGACAAAAATATCTGTTAAAATATATATTAACAAGAATTTTTTTCAATTATTAGTCGACTTGCATTACAATTTAAACTTATCACTAATCGAATGAAAAATAGAAATAAATGGTTAATTGTCAATTTTCGACAATTATTTGAGCAAAAATGAATTCTAGAATACCTAATGTTAAAAAGAAAGAGATTTACTTTTAGAACGGCGACATTTTTCACGAAATATTTTTCATCATAAAATAAAGTAGTTGCCTAATTTGAGTTCAAATATAAATGTAGATACTAAAAAAAGAAGACTATCCATGTAAAAACAAACACGTCAAAAATCTGATTTAAATTGATTTTATCGAAAAAATCAAATCAAATCGACTAAAAGCACCATTTTCGGATTCAATACTGAATAATAATTGATTAAAATCGCTTTTTCTCCCCAAAATCAACGAAAATTGAATTTGACGGATGAAATCCAAATAATTGATTAACACTAAAGAATTTATAGTTAAATTCATCGAATTTTTGTAATTTCAATGAAAACTCTGAATGATCTATGATTATAGTGCCTCTGAGCGTCGTATTCATAAACATCTAACAGTGAAAAAGAGTGATGTCATAATCCCATTACACCTGGTAACGACTTTTATCGATTCACACTACACCACATTTTCAGAGAGTCACCATATTCAATGAAATTTATGTAGTGACGCTTCGGGTAATGACGTCATTCTGCTCGTTACACCAAATTCCTCAACTTTTAAGATATAGTTATATGTTAGAATAACGAAGTCATTACCCAAAAAGTCACTACGGTAGGCGATTACTCCTGGCAGGAAAGCCAAGGTGAATATGCCAGTCGATGCACTCGAATATTCTAACAGATATAGTGCCGTTTAACTCTCGATACCCTATGTAAGGGTATTATGACATCTATATTCAAGACATCGATTTAAATTCATCATTACGGTTGAATGACAAACCGACAGCAATATCAAATATAGTTATTTATCATCCTATTAACATAACACCTGATGAATATCCTGATTTCATTACAAGTGATTGGATTGAAAAGAACCGTATCTTCTCATTTGCGAACATAAAATCGAAAATTGAAATCTTTTTCTTAGTTTGAAACTTCAATTCGAAAAACATTTCAAGCCTTAAATTTTCGTTTTTTATTTATTAAACGCTAATTGAGAACAATTTTAATAAAATTGATATCTTCAGATTTGCTAGTAACTATCTGCAATTTGTAGAGTTCACTAAATATTGAACTTCATTATTTGTATTGAATAAGCTGTAATATATAGAGTGCGCTAAACTGTTGCGTTCGTTTTTCGTTAATTAAAGTGTAATTTATGAGATTCAATAGACAAAAATGGTGCTATCAGTATCACGATCTATTTCTCTGAGGTTCATCATACAATCTATAAGGTATCGTTAAGATCTATTTACACTTTCATTCGAATATTTTTTATATCAACCTTTTTCGTCATTTTGACGATCTTTGTTCGTTTATTATGGCTAAAAATTCGTCAAGAAAGAAACCATAGAAATAGAACTAGATAATACACATCTTACCTTTGGCGCAACTTCCTTTATATCTATCCATTTTTCTGCCCTTGCTCGTATTTTATCACTAATATTTCATAAGTAAGAATTGAAAAAACACGACTCAATATGCATTTCTACTTTGATTTGAAAAAATATCATCTAAGCCCAATTGGACTCTATACCATATGCATTATGATCATTAATTAATCCAAAAAGAAAAAGAGAGAAATAAACTATATAATACGCATTTTAACTTCGAGTCAGCTTTCTTTTTAAGTAGACCCACTTTTTTTGCTCTTGCTCGTCTTTGTAATGCTATATATTCATTATTCATGAGAGAATTAGATTATTATTGATCTTCATATCCGCATATTTCTAGAAATCAACTGAACTGTGTCTTGATAATAAATATTCATCATTAATAAGCTGTATGTTCTACGTATTCAATCGAATCTTTTAAAGCAATGAACTTTATATTAAAAAAATATATCATTAAGAAAACGAACTAATTTTCTTTACAAGAACTCTCTCTTCAGAAAAAAAAATTCCGTCTTCTACAACTTGCACTATTTTCTTAGAGCTGAGAATTTTTCTATTGTCAAAAACTTGCGTCCTCTACAAATTGCAGTAATTATCTAAAGTTCAAAAACTTGCAATTACAAAAATCTAGCGTCCTCTATAAACTGCAGTAATTATTTGAACTTCAGAAACTTTTTATCATAAAAAACTAAGGTCCTCTAGAAATACCAGCAATTATTTAAAGTTCAAAAGCTTTCTATCATAAAAAGTTGCGTCCTCTAGAAATTGCAGTGAACTTAGTGGGTGGGTGTGAGGGTGTTTGTATGCTTTAAGTGACTATCAAGATCCACACCCACACCCTCAGGCCACGTTGCGAAAAACTTTCATAAAATTCATCGATGGTCATGGTTGGCATACTTGGGTAGCCAGCGCTAAATACTTTTGACTGTAATAGATCACGTGTAATTATCAAAGGTTTCATAGGACGTGATGCAGGTGAACCTCTATGAATTTCTTCATCAGTTGTCGATTCTATTGATTGATGTTGAAGTAAAACTCGAAGTTCATCTAAATAAGAAAATGTGCAAAAACGAGATCATACACTTCTGAAATTACCTTGTAAATAATCAAGATCATAAAATGCTGTTTTAATCCACCATTTAATTTTACTTAAATAAAAATCACGCTTCGATGGCTTCTTCTTCTTCACGACGTCTTAAATGTCTAAATTTTCTTTCCGAAGATTTTTTCTTCTTTGTTAAATTTCAATAAATCAATAATCACCCGCGAATTTTGGATGCTCGATCTTGTCCCATTTTCATCATATCAACATCTCGACTTAATAATGGTTCTGTTGGTTCGCAATCTTGATTTGTCGGTGCTTTTGGTATGGAATATATATGTATTCCATAATTTCTTGTCATACTTAAATATTTCACATAATAATCAAATGCATGTTGTACATTAATAAGTCGTTGTGATGGTTTTGAACGTTTTGTTTGATATAGTCAAGCAAGAAAAGGATATACAAGTAAATAATTCAAGCGTTGCAAGGCGTTTCTCAATTGATTCAAGTAAACGGATCGTATGAAGAAGTTTACTTGCATAATCATCTGCTGCTGTATTTACCGATGAACTTTGTAAACCATTTTGATTTGTCCAAGCTAAATCAAATAATTGTGAAACAGTTTGTGATTATGATCAGTATCATTCAAAGTAACATGTTTATGAATATCATCGGATGTTAGTCGTTTTATATTCGACGATGATGATTCGTGACAATGTAAATGCGAATCACCACTGCAGTGATCTGCCATTAAATTTAAGTAAAACGAAAAACGAACTAAAAATCTGAAATATTAAAACAATCATTGTTTCAAGCGTATGAAGTGCACGAGAATGAATACGAGATATTGTCATAAAATCAAGTGATTGGCGTTGTTTTAAATAATTCAAATAGGTAAGCCAAAGATCTTAGAAAAAAAATAGATGATAGAGTTGATCATTTTTTTTTCTTACCAGCTGATGTTTTTCCGAAGTAAGTAATAGCATGTTCGAAAGCAGTTTTAACACGTTTATTATCTGTATTGGATGATGATTGTTCTATTTTAACATAATCCGTATAGAATGGTAAAGAAGTTGGCATTCGAACAGACAATCTAAATATTTTAAAAAAATCAGTAATAAAAAGCAAAAGTTTTCATTTGGAACTTACTTGTCAAATAATTCGCGAACTTCTTTGATGGGTTTTGTTTGATTAACCCATTGTAAATATTTTGATTTTAATTTTAACGTTACAGATAGATTAAATGATTTAAATTGAGATTGCTAGAAAATTAAAATTTGTAAAAAAGAAAACCGATCGATTACTTTCGTTCTTACTTCATATAATACTTCTGTCCATTTTTTTATCATGTTCTTCTGCATATTCGATAACGGTATTCCAGATTAAAGGTGATTTCTGAAGAAAAACAAATCATTTTTTGCTTTAGAATCAGCAGATTCTTCAATTGATAATGATAGATGTTTATTCCACAAGGAAGCATCACTGTGATAAGTATCAGTTGCTGTTTGCATAACAACTTTCGCTCGATTATAATCAACTATTGATACCTGATAAAAACAACAGGAAAATATATACAAGCAATTATGTTCTTATCAGCTGTTAAAGATTGACGAAGACGTTGAACACAAAATTCAAAATACGAATTCCATCAAGGGGGAAAAAAACTCATTCGGGCATTCCCTGCAATACTCAGTCATTCCTAGCCATTCGAATGGATCGCGATGAGTTTTTTCTCCTTGGAAAATGTTTTTGGTAATTGAGGTATTAAAAACTGCCCGTTGTTCTATCACAAAAGTATCTGTGGTGAGTGAGATTTATTGTAGTTCAACGAACTATCGTCAAATAACAAAAATGTTGAGCTATAAAAAAGTATTATTCATTTTTATGTTTCTATCATGGTCATTTAAACCATGATTTAAATCTTTATTTTTTTTAATATTCAATATTCATACAAACATAAACAATAAAAACAAACAGGAATTTATAAATTTATAAACGAATCATCAATTTCAATAGAAAACAATAGAAAAAAACTTTTTTTTTTTATTACTAATAGCTTTTTGACACTGTTGATGAGCAACAAAGAAAAGTCACAGGCTCACAATAATTTATTTTATTATTAATCAAGCAAGCAGAATATTAAGAATGAGAATTTTCCTTTTGTACATTTGTTCAATTAAATCAATATGAACATAAAAACTAAATATTAAATGATTGGTCGATTTCGTTTTTTATTTGGTTAGATTATAAAAACCAAACCTTGTTTTGTTTTACTTATACGTTATTTTTAGTTATAAAAGAAAATAGAAGAAGTTTAAAATCGATTAAAACCAGGAGGATGAATTGTGTAAGGTTGATACCGGGCAGAGACAGAAGAGCCTGTTGCTGCTGGTGTGATTTTTCCTGTAGGATTGTTTGTTGTTGATCTAGTAGCTACACCTGCACGATAAAGAAGAGAAACAAAAAGCAAAGAAAGCAGTGAGATATTAAATAACAATAATTATAAACATCGGTTTAGAGATATGATTTTTATGGGTGTCAGTCCATTCTATAGCATTTACAAACAGAAAAGAAATCATATAAATAAAAAAGTCCTTGATTTTCAAAAAAGAAACACGAGGAATTAAGCGTTTTATTGGTTCATGCCTTTTTTTGTCTTCATCATCGATGAATCAGTGATATTAACGAGCCTAGAAGAATAGAGAATGGTTTCTGTTCTGTATCTAAACTATTTGTCTATCACTAGAAGCATGTCACCTGCTGTTATTTCCCATTAGTTCATAATTAAATATGTAGAATAATTTAGTTGTGTGATTTCGTTAGAAAGTGGTTAAACAAAAAAAAACAAGAAAGCAAAGTTGTTGTTTCATGTTTTTTCTTATGATAGTGAGATTATAGATATTGACATAGAGTTAAGGAGTACAGATCAGTAGCTTTTTTTTTGCTTTTAATAAAATGTATGATAGCAATAACAGCAAGTGCATGATGCTGTTCAATGGAAAATTTAGTGAATTATGTTTGATACCTGTTGATTGTGTTGTCGTGAGAAAAGGAAGTGCTGCAACAAAATACAAAAAACAGAAAGTCAAATGAAGCAAAACAAAATATTCACCCACCAGTTTGACTTGTGTATTCAAATAAATGTGTACCATTACTTAGCACACCACCTCCCATTTGATCGAATGTTTGTAACGGTGTAAATAATTGAACGAAATTTGAATCACTATTTTGTAAAAGTGAATTTTGTTGAATTGTCGATAATGTTGGCTGTGTTTCCGTTGCAGTAAAAAATGTTGGTGTCCCATTTGGTTGCATGTGTGTTGTAAGAAAATTTTGTTGCATACGTGGCGTGAGAATTAATGGAGCGCCGATGGGTATTTGATTATTTTGAAATGGAAATTTTTTTAAAAATAAATTTGGTTCACGATAGGTTCCATTAATAATAGCTAATTCTGTTAGTTGCTTCTTTTTTAAATAATCTTCACCTTCAGCCTTGAAGAGAAATTTTGTTGAGAATTAAAAAAGCAAACTACCCTCACTTACAGTAGGTTTTAATAATTTGTTGATTTCGTCTTTAGCTTGTTCTAATTTAACTAGTGCACAATTTTCATAATCTTCACATTGAATTAATACATGAAGATCTTCATTTAAATGTTCCCAATTTGGTTTACCACGATTTTGATCTTCCTATTTTCCACAATATTTATTTATATAAAACAATATTTTTCATTTAATTTTACTTTTTGTTTATCTCTCATCGAACCACGACCACGGACCATTATTTTACAGCTTGTATCCGCTTCAAGTTGTTTTGCTGTCATTCCTCTTGGCCCCAAAATACGGCCAACGAAATTAAACTGAAACGAAGAAAAAATAAAATTACATAATAGATTACACAAAAATCTCCCCTTGAAACAACGGAAAACTGTATGAATTTAGCGAATAATCATGCATATATTCATGATAATCAATTAGAGACTAGAAGAATGTTTTTTTTGTTATTATGATAATATTCCAAATAAAAAAAAAGAAAGTAGAATTAGTTAATTGATTTGTGATTGGTTTGCATTTTTTTGTCATGTGCAAAAGTGTATCATAAGTAAAGAAAATGGATGTGATCGCATATGTATGTATGTGCAGCGATTTGTTTTTCAATTGAAAAAGAAAAAAAAATGTTTTGACTCAAATTGTTAGAGATTACCATTTGTTTATATTTATCGACGTACTAGTGAATCTAGAGTAGAAAAATGTTCAAACTCTAGCGAATAGTAATACTCAAAATGAATATAATCATAGAAATTGAAATAAGATATCTGAAAACTTATTAGCAAAGGACACTGGACAGGAAGTAAATGTAACACGATCGATTGAACTTTTCTATTATCAAAAATCTTCACTTACTTCAGGAAATTCGTGGACTGGAATAAAAATTTTCTCTTGAAAAATTTTCTTTTCTCCCTGAGGTTCAGGCAATGAGATTTTAGGATGAGAACTTGAATTGAATAGATCCAATCGAACTGTGTTTATTTCTAAAATATTTTTTTTTATTTAAAGAAAAATACACTAGTATGCTGAGTGAAGAAGCCTATATTTTGATATTCACCTTGATCAAGTAAACGTCCGATATGAATAAACATACTGGGCACGGCAGTAAGTTGTCTTTTATCTTTAAGTAATTGTGATAAATATTCTAATTTATCTGTTGCATTGAAATCAATATCAATATTTGGCGATGATCTACAAATAGGAAGTCGATCGTTGGACTTTTTCCTTCTCGATATTGCTAAAATTACGTACGATGTGACTGAAGCTAAATCCAATGAATTAGATATTTTATCGGCTTCACCATTATGATGAATCGTTAAAAATTGTCCAGATGTCGACGACATAAATGTACTAGATTACGCTTGATTTTTATTTATATTCGTACATGTGCACGTGTATGTGTAATAAACTATTGTTCGTCACACGGATGATTAAATGAGACTGAATCAGGTAAAGAAAGCAATATAAGCAACGTAAGAAAAAAATCCGTCAAACCCGTGCTTGAAACAGAACAAACGAAATCGTTTGATCGATTGTTATTGGTTTTGTTTATAATGCGTAAAATAAGTCGAATAAGTTAACAAAATGTTGAGAAAAGAAATAAAAAGAAATGTCTGAGCAATAATAAGGTATCGATACAGTGAATTATATTATGCTGATCTTAAATCTACCGTCGCGGTGTATAACATTTTTTTTTGTCTTCCTTTCAGTTTTCAGTCACACCTTGTCCTTCTTTTGTCAAACATGCATATGTACAGCCGTCAAGACAACGACGAAGCCGACGACGCCTACAATTACCTTCAATAGCTTTCTTTTTTTTCGTTTCTACGCTAAGACACACTTATATTCGAATGCGTTTTTGTATACTCGAATGAAAAAAAGAAAGATTCGCACCTTTGGTTTATGGCAATTAAATTAAAATTTTTTTGTACTTTTATTGCAATAAATGCTGTCCTCGTATCTAAATTGCATTAATATGACATGTTTTTCCATGGTTCATGCGAGTTCTTCCTAATAAAACTAAAATATCGAACTCATCGACAAACACTCGCCTATTGTTCTATTATTTTGACTAAAAGACGGAATAAATAAAATCATGCATTGGTGCATACTTGAACTTCGTAAAAAAAAGTACATTGGAATAGTTGTTATATAAGCAACAGAAACGAGTAGACACTCATAATAGAAATTTGTAATACAACTATTCATTTCACAACAACAGGTTAGTATTTGTTGAAGAACATTTGATAGAAACAAGACAGATAACTAGATTTTTCACTTCTTGAAAACTGGAGATGACGATAGATCGAATCGTATATTACAGATATTGTAAGCTAATCTTTTGGAAAAACTATGTAGTTAGTAACTTGACAAGAGTACTGTTAAAAGTACATATGAACTAGCAATCGATTATTGTAAACAACATATAATAGTCGCAGATTGATAGGTATTCTACTAATGGATCTCAATTAATTTTCGTTATTTTACAAAAAAAAAGATTCATGTTATATTTTTCAGTATCGGACACTGATTTTAAAAGGTAAAGATAACTTATAACTTCTATATGACTCTACATCTGCTTTTAAATGATACAGGGAAAATACTCGTTCATGTTTTTCTTTTTTCAATTTGATATAAATGATCATTTTCAGTACGAACAATGTCAAGATCAAACAATTCGATGAAAAATATTTAAAAAGTAAATATTTGCTATTGACATAGATTTTACTTTCAGATTCAAGTGTTCGTTTTCAACAATGAGTAACAAAAAAATATCAAAAAATGATGATGGACTTAATTTAATAGCACTAGGTGTACCATCTAATGTAACTCACATGAAATCCGGTAACACATTATGCTCAAATGATAGTCTAGTAATTCTTCAAAATGGTGCGACAACATTAGAAATTCGCACAGCACCAAAATTTGAAGCAAAACAAATTCCATGGCCTGATGGATTAATCCGAGATATTGTTTGGAATTCAGAACTAAACGTATTCGTTCTTTTAACCAAAAAGTCTCTGTTTACATTCGATTCAAAAACGATCGACAGTGCTACAGTAACAGCTAATAATGACTCACGATTAAAAATAAAGGCATATTCGAATATTAAACCATACAATGATAAAGCTTTATTTTGGCGATGTACATGTGTTGGCACAAAATTATTCATTAGCTATTCGGGTAAACAAATGTGAATAAAAGTCTCTTATATCCTTGTTGTAAGAAGTGTTGATACTGTAAATCGTTTTGCATTTCTATTGAAATTTAACATGAATATTCTACGAGAAATAACTAACTAAAGATTAAAAAAGAACACTAGTTCAATCAGCACAACTTATTTTTATTTAACTACTTAAACTTTTATTTCTTATTAATTAGGCTTCAGCACCGTTATCGATGAATATATCTTAGAACCATCGTCATGTACATTTGTTAAGCGTTACGCGCCACCACAAACATGCGCTAATCATGAAGGTATTTGGTGTATACGTACTCATCCCAATACGGAGCAAATAGGTATGACTGTAATGAATCCAAATAATAATGGATGGCGTTTTGAAACCCGTGATCCAAACAATCTTGCTCATATATGGGAAACACGCGTGCCTATTGCAAATGGTGATGGTGAATTAACACCATTAGCAGATGGTGATTGGCTTATTGTGAATTCGTGTGGAGCACGTTTTATTCAAATATCTAATCTTGCTATTAAATATGTTGTTGAATATGAACGTGAATTAAAAAATGCTATTTCATTTAGCAAAGATTATTTTATTGTTCGCACAAAAAATACACTGGAAATTCATTTACTGAAGAAAGAAGATGATTAGACAGACCGTTTTGTTGTTTCATATTCACTTCATTTTATTGTAAAATTTTGTACATATTGATATGAAATAAAAATGAAACAGTGTGATGATATATTTGACATTAAATCAATTATAAATATATGAAGGAGTGAGTAGTTGTATCTCGGTCAAATCGAGAAACGAAAAATGAATTACCAAGCATCGATATCGATTCTTTAAGTTAATAGAAATTTAACAGGAAAGTGAATAATTGTTTGTAAAATTCTAGTTACGATTAATCCAGCGATCGATATTGAAAATAGAAAAACAGATGTTGTCGATATCATTGTTTGGAAAAGTATTTCATTACTTTTCGTGGTTACGGCGGGGGGCGGGGGGAGACGAGAAGAATTACGCTAACTATTTGTACAACGCATTCCTTGATTTTTCTCATCGACATTCAATTCAATAAATGTCAAAGAAAATACAAGCGATTTAATAATTCAGTAGAAATAGTCAATGTTTGTATCCTTAATAATTCGATCAAAAATTTGACTCCAATATTTGATAGATTTGAAAAAAAAACAATCTTTTCATCGCATATCTCTTCGTGGTGATCAAAAATATTAATAGAGATATTTTATTTGAATTTGTTAACTTCGAGAATTGCATTCAAACCAGTGAATAAGATCTAAATATGAACATATCGGGATTTGTTCGTATGCGTAGTCTTCATCCAAATGAATAGTCGCTAGTACTGGCGGATTTTCTTACTGTTGAACTCATTCATTTAGTATTTGTACCAGAAGAACCTATGATACACAAATATTTCATTTCATAGTTCGTCGCTTTGATACAAATGGATCTTGTTGAAGCATGTCTTGAGGATGTATTATTTAAAATTAATATGAAATATGATGGAGTGAAATTTTTGATTTTCCCTATGACAAGAACTCTCTATGAGTCTTGAAAAAGAAAACTAAAGAGACAGAAATGTCAATAGAAGTACCCAATATGCGATGGTAAATAAATTCATCAAAATGCCAATAAACAAAACCATACGACAATGGGTCCATACTTAAGCGGTCACATAAAATATAGTTATATGTATGCTACATTAATTAGTCTTATTGTAGCGTATATACAGGGTCAGACAGAATTATACAACCCCCTTGCAGATGCAGACAACAACATTTCTTTTATTTCCATGATAAACGATATTGATTTGCTAATGATATCCGTACATGGGACCATCCACGCACTACCTACTTCCGCCATCTCTCCCTTTCATTTCTTGTTATTGGAATAAATACCTTGAAGAATCTGAAAAATGTCTGTAACATAATTATCGAGCCCCTTGCGCAAAAGCGGTTTTATCTACTTTTAAAGTGTACTGAACCTTCATTTTTAGTATTTTATTGTGATGCTTACTTCTTTTTCATCCTATTTGAGGTTTAATTGAAGTTATTTTATTTCAAAACCTTAAGGTATGAGACACTCTCGGAGGTTTCATTTGTTTGGTTAAAAGATTTTTAGAATCTTGTACAGTGAGCTCCGAAAATTTCCAATTACAAGTGCAATTTTAAGTTATAAAGTCAATCAAACAGTGTCCTTGGAAAGATCAGATGAAACTGTACACAAAGCCGACAAAAACTGGTACGAAGCGTAGCTTTTCGGAAAAATTAGTCCGATACACGAAACATTGACTGATTAGCACAGCGAACTGAGAATGGTCTTAATGAACGTAATTTCATCAAGATCATACAAGCAAATGCAAAATAGAAATTTCGTACGCCCGTGGTGTTAGTGGCTTCGTACCTTTTTGGAAAGTTTAGTGAGACCCATCCAGAACGTTTGCTAAAGAATCGGTAAAACATTTTGTTAAACTCTCATACTTAACTGATTGTGGTGATCAGTCAATGTTTCGTGTATCGGACTAATTTTTCCGAAAAGCTACGCTTCGTACCAGTTTTTGTCGGCTTTGTGTACAGTTTCATCTGATCTTTCCAAGGACACTGTTTGATTGACTTTATAACTTAAAATTGCACTTGTAATTGGAAATTTTCGGAGCTCACTGTACAAGATTCTAAAAATCTTTTAACCAAACAAATGAAACCTCCGAGAGTGTCTCATACCTTAAGGTTTTGAAATAAAATAACTTCAATTAAACCTCAAATAGGATGAAAAAGAAGTAAGCATCACAATAAAATACTAAAAATGAAGGTTCAGTACACTTTAAAAGTAGATAAAACCGCTTTTGCGCAAGGGGCTCGATAATTATGTTACAGACATTTTTCAGATTCTTCAAGGTATTTATTCCAATAACAAGAAATGAAAGGGAGAGATGGCGGAAGTAGGTAGTGCGTGGATGGTCCCATGTACGGATATCATTAGCAAATCAATATCGTTTATCATGGAAATAAAAGAAACGTTTTTGTCTGCATCTGCAAAGGGTTCTATACTTTTGTCTGACCCTGCATAATAGGTCTAAAGAAATTTGGAAAAGTAATAAATTGCTATTGTTTCTGCGAAACTTTTTCTATGAGAAAACAATTACTACTCATCATAATACAGATGACACTGCCTGGGTCAATACTATCACCGTTAGTTTTTTTTGTTTGTGAACATTGAAACTATCCTGATGTTTTGTATTTAAAAAAGTCTAGAACAATCCATCAAGAAATTGTGCATGTCAAGTCGCATAGATTAATGAAGAAAAATTATAATTCAATAGAATTACATCCATCATATAGAAATCATATTTATAAGGATATCATCGCATCAATGAGCATCTCTACAACAATCGATAGATATTTCTCAATTTATATATTATGTACTTTTCTGTGTACACGAACTCTCTCACATAGTCAATATGTATATTACAAAAAAACAAAAAACAACAAATTAATGTAAGACTAGCGACAGAATCGTTCTAGACAAATGGTGGTAATATTGCACCGCTTTGTTGATGATAAATTGTTGAATTTTCTGCATTAAAATAATAATTATCGTATGATACCGGTGGAGGTGAACTATGATAATTTGTTTTGAAATTATTTCCATTAGTAAAATAATTCGATTGCTTTAGAGTATAGTTGGCTGACATGTCATATATATCTGATGTTTGAGATGATGAATAATTATTAAGTTGATTTTGAAATGACGATGTTGTAGGAAATGTTATCGGCATAGGTGCGGGTGGTGGTGGTTGATAATAATTATTATGATGATGGTGATATGAACGAAGAGATAAATCATCTTTTTCAGTGGTTGAACTAGCTAATGGTGACGTACTTAGATTAGCATTGTATCCATTTATGTATGATGTGCGACTTTTGCCATCTTTTTTATCTTTCATTCGACGATTTTGAAACCATATCTAAAGTCAATCGAGAAAGAAAAAGCGATATTTAAAATTTAGTTTCTATTGATTTGAAGTTCTTACCTTGATCTACAAAATTGAAAGCAAGAAGAGAAAAGAAATAAGGAAAATATTAGAAAATTCATTTTTTGTCTTTTATCTTTACCTGTCGTTCAGTTAAACAAAGTGTTCCAGCCAGTTCGATGCGTCGCGCACGATTCAAATATTTACTATAGAGAAATTCTTTTTCAAGTTCAACTAATTGAGCACTTGTATACGCTGTTCGAGCTCGTTTCGATGATGTTGAATTACATTTATCTATGAAAACAAAATTCCATCATAGTCTATCAATAGAAACAACAAGCCGATGATAAGCTTCAATGTTTTATATTCTCTAAGAAGACGACAGCACGATATTCGATGAATAATGAGATACTCATTTATCATTGTCATGCGAATTCATACATACGTCTGTCAGTAGACATAAAGATGAAAAGCATGCATCAGTAGAAACGCACGACTACAATATTCGAGGAATAAATTAAGTTAGCCTTCTTGCTTTTTGTGTTTTCTTGCTAAATATGTGTCGAATAGAGTGCACACCCCTACACTTTTATTTTTCGCTCAGTCCTTGAATTATTCTCACCTATCCTATACGAGCGACATTGCGTTAATTTATAAAGCGAAATCATTCATCCTTGAAGTTTTGGATTATTTAACACTTGGTATTCGCAATATTTACACTCAATTAAAAAATTGATTCTCATTATTTAACATCGAAAAATTCAATTGAATTAATAA
Source organism: Rotaria magnacalcarata (assembly GCA_900239745.1). Lineage (NCBI taxonomy): Eukaryota > Metazoa > Rotifera > Eurotatoria > Philodinida > Philodinidae > Rotaria > Rotaria magnacalcarata. The sequence continues at coordinate 60,195 of OENM01000433.1, read as the reverse complement.
CCATTATATCCTCTGATGTAACTTGAATTCTATGATTATAGAATAGAGATAACTGTAATTCTCCTACTCCTTTCTGTACATACCAGAAGACGATGAAGTTGAAGAATTCGAATTAATAGTATGATTTCTTGAATTATGTGTATTTTTATTATTTCCATGTGTTTTTTCACTCATCCATGGATATATTTCTTTATGATTGGATGAGATTGTTGAATTGAAATCGGTTAATGGTAATGGTGAACTTTTTCCCGATGCTAATGATGATACAATTTGTGATGTATCTATTGAAGATATTTGATGTTTATTATGAATGATTGAATTAACATTTGCATAAGTATTAGTGCGTACATCCAAATAATAATCGACTTGTTGTTGATGGGATGCTTCCCATGGTAATGGATAGTGATGTTCAGTTTTTACCATAATATATGTATTTATTTTTTGGAATGTGATAATAGAAATTTTATTGATCAATCGAATCAGTAATGACTTCGGTTTCTTTCTCTTTCTGGTTGCTTTATACTAAAACGGTAAACGTATAATATTATGGATGAGTTATTTCTTTTCTTGTTCTATTCTCTCTCTCTCCCCCTCTCTCTGTCGCTCTCTTTCTCATTCGCGAAAAAAAACAATATCGATAATAGCCAATAAAGTAACAGATAAAAAGAAGCAAAGAAGCTGTCATATCATTCGAATGCGTTAACAAATCAAGCATCAAACAAATTTTTTATACAAAACCCTGAAGCTGTCTCAATACAAAAAAAAGGAGAGAGATTTTTTTGTTTCTCCAATGGTGATTGACGATGAGGGTGTTTCTAACTTGCCAATTTTGATTTATAGCATTCGACAGCACATATACATATATTTATGTTCTTTTTTTTGTGTGTACCTGCATATAGATATAATTACCTTATTTCGTTTTTTTTTTCGACCAACCATAGGCTACGCATGATCAAAATGCATTTATTGTCGTTGACAGAAGTTATTATTACCTCCGTGTATGTATACAAAAAAAAAAGAAAACGAAAAGGTAAAATTTCAACGCGTTCTCATTTCATTGTCACCTTTTTATATTAGATTGCACTGTGAACGAGAAACGTTTTTTTCTATGAGAAGTTCAACTTGACCTTATGAAAGATCTTTCGTTTTATTAAAAGCAAAACATATTGAAAAAATGATTAATTCTTGAACATTGAACCTTTATTAGTGCTCAATAAAAATCAATTCTTTTTTGATTTCTATAAGGCAGACCCTCTTAATCTGCAGTTAAGAATCTATTACAAAGAATGCGGAAGTCATACAAAATTTTAGTAAACATTTGCTAAGAAAGAACAAGGTGGTGCACATTATACAATTGCCAAAAGAAGATGAATGATACTAAGCTTGAGAGAGATAGAACTATTTGTTTATTTAGATTTCTTCTATAGTTAGATTATATCGGATGTCTGGGTGATATCATTTGCAGTCAACTATACATGTTAAAGAATTACATTAGATAATCTGAGGTATTACTTATCCTTAACTAAGAAGTAAGCGTGTTGAAAGAATCGATGATTTCAGGCATATTTCACTTGATAGAAATTAGACTTTTTCTGTTAACACTACTGATGGAGAACAACAAAATATGGATCAATGAAAATCTTATAATTGCTGCCAAAGGTTTTAAAGAGAAATTAAATTGACCCATCTTATCATCTAGTAGAACATAAACGAAAAACTATTGAGAATGCAAAGGCAAAGATGAAATGCATAGTTTTCATCAAAAGAGTGATTTAATAATGTTCAAGTTTGAGAAATTCAACAATATTTCAATCATCTGAGACACACTCTTCTAAGATTTCTATTAGTATCGACTGAGGACTCTCTCTGTCTCTCTCTCATAAACACTGATATATTTTATAATCAATCGAGTAGAACTATGCACTTTCATCACTATTATGATGATTTCTTTGAAATGATTTTAATAAGATTGATTGAATAGTACATATCGCAATAGTTGTTCATCGAGTAACATTATTTATTTCAATCGAAGCGGCATAAGATCCGCCTTTGCTCAATGAGGCATAGAATGTTGTGAAGTCATTTTCTTTTAGCGACTGAATAATAACACCTAAAAACGAAAGATCAAATCTATTTGACTCACATTCTTTATTCTGACAATCTCACGCAGTGTCATGTTGATGTAACACAATTATAGAGAGAACGAGAGAGGTATCGACCGACTCAATCGATCACAAAACAAAAACAAACGAGATATAACAATAATAGCCAATAGGCAAAGTTTTCATTTCCGAGAATAAGATTTTATGTTTTAATTTATTTTATCAAAAATAGCAAATAACTAAATTCCTTCAATCGAGACGGAACTCAATGAATAATGATCTTTTAATGAGGCACAGATATCATGTTGATTGAACATAAAGAAACAGGGAACACTTTTGTATATCAAGATTTCAAATGACAACATAAGTTGCTATCATTTTCTTAGTTATATTCAGTAGCAGCATGGCTCATCGATCTTTTCTTAAAACAAAAACAATTAAAAGAACATTGCAAAAAAAAGGAAACAACAATCATCATAAGAATAAAGAAAGATAAAAATCAAAGCTACTCTCTGTCTCTCTGTCTCTCTCTCTCTCGGGAGAGAAGCTATTAATCAAATCGACTTAGTTAGTTTACCATTTTGAAGGCATGGCCATTTAAGAAGAGTCTTTTAAACCGCTATGATCTTGGCCGATCAACAGATTTTATGCCGAAGAATTGTGCAAGCATGTACAAGACATCGCGATAGAAGCATTTTTTTCTATAGAGATTTTTGTCAATTAAATTATCACCTATTTGATTATAAAGATGACATTATGAGATAGAGAATACAATAATTGTTAAGTGAACCATAAGCAATGAGCAAGTTTGTTTTTTGAAAAGATATCACGGATTTATAGACAAACGAATCAATAAACGAAATATAGCCTAATTTGTTGTTCACTCAATCATGTCCTCGTGGAAAAAGCAAAACTTCAAAACAGAACACGAAGCTATTCCATGGTTTGAGATCAGAGACAATATAAATGTGTTCATCTTGATTGAGAAGAATACTACAATCAATGTGTATAACTTGTCCGCATTGCTTTTATTATGTGTTATTTTCAACACATATGTCGGATGTTTTTGAAAATAGTCATTTATGATCGAATGTTTATTGATTCAATGTATAAATTTTATCATTATTATACATTAATACAAGGCTTACACGAGCTGTTAATTACTCTAGTGAATATTTGTTAAAACTTTGCTCTATTTCATTAAGTTTCATTTGCTGTTTATTTTCGACTTAGGAGTTTCTCGGAAATGGATATTTTTTGGAGCACGATGAATAGTGCATTGAAGTATAAAGCGAAAAATAAACATACATTTACGTAACTGATCGTAAAGTAAAAGAAATGCACCAACTCGATCAATGGATTAATATGCCACCAAAGGATTTTTTCTTGATGCACTTTAGGAATAATCTATAACTTTAAGAAGATAAAAACTAAATGAAAAATCGTTGGTCTCCCCAGCCCCTCTCTGTTGTACTCGCGGATTGATGAATGCGTCAATGGAACGTCCTAGTTGATTTCTAAGAAAATGAAATTTTAATATACATATCAACAATAACTGGTAGAATGTCGTTTCACTTATAGATTATTTATTTAACTATGCTTATCATAGTTTTCATATAAACAAATTTTTGTGAATGTAATCATGTTGTATATAGATAGATTTGACAGCTATTTTTGTTGAAGACTCTATTATATATATATATATATATACTTTTGAATTGAATAATTCACTTGAACAGCTAAAATTGCTCGGCATTTGACCTCTACCGTTTTGGGAGATATGTTCTTTGAATCGTGAATTGAAGCTGATCATATTATTTTCTTAAGACTAATAACAATGGAAATCTTGAAAACAATTCGTGAAACTTTAAACACAAATCCTTTATAATGAATATAATAAAAAAAAAACTGGAATTTAGGAGAATATCAAGAAAACAAAAAAAAAGCTATTCGAAATTGATTTCTTTCTATAAGATTTCTGAGCATAGGTGAGTTTTATTTAAGAGCGAAATGATTTTATCGAAAGAAATTTGATACAACTGTGTTTACTAAAACAAAACTACTACCTTGAAGTCTGCGTCAATACTACTCGCATGCATAAGAACCAAGAAAACATTAAAATCACTAAACTGATTGCTTAGACGATTTATTGATAGGAATCAATGCAGAAAAAAGCGCTGTATACATGATTTATTTCTAATGGATTTCATACAAATGACGAATCGTATCGATTCAAACCAGAAAATCAAGTTCTGATGATAACATAACTTGACTTCTAAATGAAAGATCTTATGTAACTATTAAAAGAAGCAAGTTTATGATATTTTTCTAGGATAAAATCAAGAAATATACTTGAGACTTGGAAATCTATTGCCTTATTGTTCCACCGATAACGATAAATTACAATACAGAGCATAGTACCTGGACTCACTGAAAGTATATCATATATTATTTAATTTGATTGTATGTCAAACTATTCAATAAGTTGAATTTAAAACGTAAACAAGGTTGTATTGCTTGTTGCATGTAATCTAACTCATCGGACCTAGGTAGACTTATAGGTAGATGATTAAAGGAACTTCAAAAACAGCGAGAAAAAACTAAAAAAAAGATGGTTTGTAGAGGTCTATTAACGTGGACGGTGTCCTCTCTAGCATCGAATTCACACCCCTGTGTATGTTTCAGATTTACGCCAAACAAAAGTCAGCTTTAAAGCGCAGGCTTCGCATAAAAAATACATTTTTAGTCAGCAAAATATTTATTTGAAGTAATGTTAGCATGAAGTTCAAAGAGAAATTTCATGCGTCCGTTCACTGTTGGAAGAGATGAGAAATGTCAAGAGTATGAAACGGTTTCCAGAGAGCCAAATAAGTGAGAAGTATGTAGAAAATGACATAGCCAAGTCCGGTGAACATTAAAATAATTGCAAATGCCAATTGAGCTTGCATTATTCGGTATTTTGTCCTAAAACTTGCAAACATGTCCGCTACGCTTCCAATTGAAGTACTACTGCTTGCAGAATAAGCATTGCTATTTGTTGAAATAAAATTACCGACAATGCCTATGAGAATAAAAGTGAACACAAGAAGAAGTATTTGAGCAATAAAAACTCGCGTAGCCCAAAGCCGTGATCGATCCCATTTCGTTACTAAAATAAACCAGTTCAATCGATATTCATCTTATGCTGTTTGCTTTTTAAAGTATTTAGTTCAGATATGACTACTAACCCAACAGAATAGTTAAAATGGCCGCTGCTATGAATGAAAGTGAACACCAGATACCAGCACCTGTCGCTTGATAGTTATAGACAGCCAATGATGCTATTTCCAGAATAAATATAAGTAATGTTAGCACTACTTGAACAATACCAAGAATAAGCACAGGAATTTTAGAAAACTTTGATCGCCAACTCATTTCATAATCTATGTCCGAACGAGCAGATATTGCTGCCCTTGAATTGACCTATATTTCAATGTAGAAGTTTACATTTGAGTTACATCCTTTAACATAGTCATATTTTCAAAATGGATACTTTCCAAAGGTTCCTTTGAAATTGCTTTCTTTATCAGAACGGTACGAAAAGTTTGCTAAACAATTATTAAATTTATTCTACTCACCGATGGTGTCATTGTGATTCGATCTTGTGAAATTCTATCTAAAATTGGGTTCGTAAGGAATCACTGAATAATTCAGGGAAATTAGTGAGAACTTAGAGACGACCGCGACACGTTGTTAACTTTCAGTTCACTAGTATACTTACCTTTTGTTTCTTGTCTTTGATCTGTCATAACTTGAATCGTGATCAAAACCAATATGAAGTGAAAAAATGACTGTAGGGCATGCAGAAATCATTTTTTTGTATTAGTCCTGTCTGTCTAATTCGTATTTATTTTTGGGCTTGTTTGTTAAGGTAGACCAAGCGAAAATATGCATCAAGTAAATACAACTTTCCTGTATGAACACTCGAGGATATATATATATAAATGCTCGTCATGTGTTCTGATGAGTGTTCGTACAATTTTTTCTTAACAGATTCGCTCTGAGGTAGCTATATGAGTACCTGATTTATTCTTCACTCATGCTCATTTTCTTCATTGAATATTTACTAAAAAAAAGCCTTACCCTTTGTATATATACACAACAAGGCATTGGCATCAAGTAATATGTTTGAGTAGGATATACAAAAAAATAACTTTATTCTGTTAATTTTTTGTAAATTTCGTTCACATCGAATGTTTCGTTGTCACTGATGAATTAGTTTCTTTTGCAACAATAACAAAAAGAGAAGAATCAATCAAATAGAATTTTTCTCATATAAAATATTTTACTTTCTTCGCTAATGATAATCTTGGATATGTCCATGTTGTTTCGCTCATAATATATGAAGCGGATGTCAAATCTGGAGTTCTCATTTTCGTCTTGTGCTTACTTGAACTCTTTCGTGATATTGTAATTATGAAATAAAAAATGGTGTAGTACAACTACACTCACAAAACATATACGTTTGAGTATTATTGCATCAACTACCAGTGTCTACATCGAGAATGGAATAATAACGACGAAGTGTGTGTATCCAGTTTGAGTGTGATGTGTGAATATGAATCCTCACTTCACGCTGACTTTCGAACATAGTTTCATCTGTCCATGAAGCTTATTTCCTTTATCCAGATAATAATGGACGAGAACACCGACGAAGATTCTGGTTACTGTTTTATCCATCAGTTTTTTTTTCCCCATTAATGATGAAAGTATTCGCAGAAGTAACCACATAAGACTTGCTAATGAAGTAATTGCTCCGACATATGAATGAGTTGAAAAAAAAGGAACATAAATTGATCAAGAAAACAAAGATAATAAAAATGAATGATTGCAATAAATGTACTTTTTTTTACACTAGTGTGCTTTATGGTAGAATCAAAAGTTCTAAAAAACATTTTAGAATAAATCTTGAAAAAATCTTGAGTATAATGAAAGAACGCATAAGCGCTTTATCTATTTGATCCTACAGAGATAGATGAGTGATATAAAAAAAACTTATGTTTTTCGCAACATCGAAAATCAGTTGTTTTCCGTTTCGATAACAAAGCAAAGATTTATGAACGAAGACGTTTCATACAACTAGTAAAACTGTTCAGTTGATATTTTATAGTATATTTTTGTTATTTTAAAATATATAGAGTAGATGATGAAAAGTAGAAATGCAAAAATTAGAAGAATCCCTTTATATATCAACCAGAGATTCGCCTAAGACTTCAGATTTATGGAAAACATGCATTTTTTATTTAGTTTTAAAAATTTTCTCGTTGAAAACCTTCAATGCACTACATTTTGTTAAGAGTTTTTAGACTTTATATCGTCGATGTATAATTTTCAAAAGATGATTATATCAAGATATAATGCTATCCCAAAGAGACATCTGGTGGATAAGTCTACGAGGAACGTCACAAAGTCAAGAGTAACTCCTATTTCATTAGCCAATACAATCATTGCAATCGAAAATAATTCTGTAGAAAGTTTGATTAGTTATTTATTTCATCGAATTTTTCGATTCCTAATCTCAGAGAGTGTTTTTAGTAGTTTGTAGGCACAATAACACACTACGCTTTGTTTAAAAATAGTTTTCATACAAGAAAACTTCGTATGATCATTGTTTTTCGTTCTAGAAACATAATCAACTTAATTCTGGACAGCATTGGAATTTATTTGGATACGAATGTTATTCAAAAACAACATATTTCTAATATATTAAATAAAAATTTAAGAAAAATAAACAAAATTAAATGAGTATAAAATCATTTGAATCATTATATTTGTTTTTATATTGAATTCTTATATTAAATACAGTTTGACATGTTTTAGATCAAGAAGAATTTCTTTTACAATGCAATTTTTATAAATTGAGTCAAAAGACCTTATATAAATTTGATTTTCCAATTCATTTATTATGAAAATAAGACGTAACCTGGCATCCCACTCCTCCACTTTTTCCTCTTTTTTTCTGAAAAATTGAAGTTAAAAGAAAAATACTTAATATTGATGAGTTTTCACAATCATTCGCTTCATATGTTGTTATGGACATCAATTCGCTTCTTATTGCTCTTTTCTATTGCGACAAGGTAATAGGTCTATGAGTACTATAAATGCAACTACAGTAAAACCTCCTGTAATGCACACTTCCTTGTCCTGGACATCTCATGGTTTGACAAAGCAATTTTTGTCAAAGTGATGTTCTGTATAGTGAACATTAATTATGGCTTAAAAGAAAATATTGGATGACTATAAAAAATTATACATCGTGATGACTCTTGTTTATTTATAAGACAGCGGAATGACAAAAAAAAAGATAATGTTTAGTAGTGGGGAAAACACGCTCGTTGTGTTGAATAGGCGACGCAAGTATGTATATGTATGTCGTAGGACAGATTAAAATCTATCCTACGACATATATATATATATATATAATCGCATTGAAACATTTGCGTCACTTTCACTTATATTTATTAAATGCCTGACTATAAGACAAAATGCAATCGATCGCGGTTAAATAAATTGAATAGTAATGGAAATTCAGTAAAAACGTGGCTGAAGAAAGGCTCATCTGAAACAACATTTATTCGTACAATATGTCGTACTAGTGACCTAGACTGTTCTAGCAAAGGCTGGAAAGCTGTTGAACAGCACATGCAAAATGAAAAACTCAAAAATAATTTAAATGCTCTGAAGAATGATTCACATCTTACTTTTCCAATATCGACAACAACATCTTCCATGTCGTCTACACATACTATTCAACTAGTTGATCCTAATAAACCTTTGTCATTCGGTGATCAAGTATCACAAGCCGAAATTTTATGGGCGCTGAAGTCAGTTTAAAATGCATCTTTCTAAGTAGACATTAAATAGAACCGATAGGTTCTCGGCTGCGTGTCATTTTTGCTTCAGCACGAATATTTCTTGTAGGGTCGAAGACTGAAAAAAACTCCTCTTTTTTCCTCTTTTTTCCAAAATGCTTGGTGGGATATGCCAGGAGGTAATAAATGTTTTCCGCGTTTGAAAACATCTTCAGATGAAAATAATTCAGCTAATATTTTTGTATTGATTATTTAGTCATATCAATTATTCTTTTCATAAATAGAATATTCAAATTCTTTCAACTATTTGAAGTATATAACCTACAACAGCATGCGAATATCGATGCACGGCTTTAAGCAGCTGTTGCAATAAAATTTTTGTACTACAACTACGTGCCAAGGACGATCATGAAACAAGCCATTCTTTTCAGAAGAACGCAAGAAAACGCATCTTTGGTGGAACAAAAGAAGCAATGTATGAAACATACACGCATGTATATATGTATAGTGTTCTTTTTTCTCAGAAAGATGTGCAGCGATTTTGATCAGTACAGATTGGATATTCTTACATAAGCTATTCATATTTCTTGACGAAGTTTCCTACAACGCATGGATAATTGTTAGTTATAACTCTAGTTAAAACATGTTTTGATTATTAAAAGTTAACAATAAAAGACAGAAAATTTATTACGATACCACCTGATGCCATTTATACAATGAAAGCAATAATTAACTAGTTGGTTTATTTGATTTATGCGCATATGAAACGTGAAAAAATCGACATATTTTAGAAAGAAAAAGACACGGAGAGTAGATTAATAATATTTAAGTATTGTTCTTTTAATCTGTTTTGTTTGTTGTAGACTCACTGCACGTTAAAATACTGCAAATAAATTAAATACACAATACTAAATTATATGCATTAATAATTATGATTCTTAGTTTTAATTTCCATTAAAAACATACAACTAGAATGAGCGTCAATTGAATAATGAAAATGTGCGTGACAGGAATTTTTATATTGTGCAGAATACACAGAAGACAAACATAAATTACATAAGAAAGCATTGCACCCCGTTTTTCTTTCTTTCATTGCATAACTTTCCTCTTGTGTGTACATGCATTTATTTAGCTTATAACATAACTGGATCACTGTTCTCGAAATAGTCAGCAAGATATTCTTTTTTAAATTAATTTTTACAGAGAAACTCAAAATCAATTACGAGTTACTTTTTTTCTAGGAGAATTCAACAGCAGACGTCTAGAAAATTCGTGTTGAATGTTATTATGCTCTCAAAGTATTTTTTCTTTTTCTAAAATGATGACATTGAGAAAAATTGCTTAGATACAAACATATTTTAAGCTTTCATTAAAAACTTAAATAGAACAGGTAAGTAAAATGCTCTTTTTTCTATCAATTATTTCAATTTTTTATAAAAGAAAATCGTGACGAAGAAAAATAAAAATGTTAATCACACAGAATACGAGGCTAACAAATACTTGCTGCTCCAAGTATAATTTTTCTGTTTCCGGTAGTATTTTTTCTAGTTATATATTTGAGATCGACGCCTTCAGAATGTATATATTTGTAAGTTTTCCAATGCATCAATGCATGCGATTAGTCGATTATTGGAGATATTCAGTATATCAGTAGTGCAGCAGTCGATTTTAGCCTTTACAAATGATTCATTCTCATATGTATATATATATAATCATGTTATAGATTTCGAAGATAAATTTGCAACTGGCGATGTCCAATTGGTTTATATTAACAAAGAGCAGCTTAGGACTGATGTGGATATATATGTATATATTGGATCAGTACTTTATCGTTCTTGACTAAATACATTACAATGACAGGTCCAAGGTCTAACTTTCACCTCAAGATAATTGTTTCATTTTCTAGATGATCAGAATCTTTAAGCATGTCTAATCAATATAATTCGACAACGAAGACGGATGATGAGTCAGATGGAATGGCTCGGTCGACTAGTGCGGCTCGTTTTCAAATAGAAAAAGTTTCTGATGATGATCAAAATTCACAAAAATTATTATGTGATGCAACAATTATTTCAACGAGTAAGTTACGTAACTAGAATTTATTTCAAAATATCTCATATATTTTTGAAGATTTTTCATCGTCAAGTCCAAATGTATCAAAAAAAATAGTTTTACATGGAGATGATGTCAGTGAACATAATAGCACTATATCAGATATAAATCAAACAGTTGTCATTAATAAAACAAATCAAGAAACAGACACTTACGATACCATAGATACATTACCGCATATTGATCATTATAGAAATTTATTTTCATTGACATTATCTGAACCGAAAACTCGACCGACACTTGAAGAATTACATGGAACTGCTAGTATTCCATCAAAATATAAATTAGCATCAACTATTGATTTAAATAGTGAAATACTTAGTTCAATAGTAATACCCAATGAGTCGCCGGCACAAACTGAAGTAAAACAAAAAATTGATATTGTTAAATTTGGATGGATTATCGGAGTGCTTGTATGAATCTTTTTCTTTTAAATTAAGGAAGCATATTTGGTTTTCATTGATTTGTTCGTATTTTAGGTTCGTTGTGTACTGAATATATTTGGTGTTATGCTATTTCTTCGACTATCTTGGGTTGCAGGTCAAGCTGGAATAGGTTTAGCATGTGTCATTGTATTGATTTCAACGGTAGTGACTGTTGTAACATCTTTATCAATGAGTGCTATTTGTACTAATGGCGAAGTTAAAGGTGGCGGAACATATTATCTTATTTCTCGTAGTCTTGGACCAGAGTTCGGTGGTGCTATTGGTTTGATTTTTTCATTCGTTAGTAAGTATAAAATAGAGGATTTTCTTGTTAAGTTCTAATAACTTCTATTAACAGATGCAGTTGCTGCAGCTATGTATACAATCGGTTTTGCTGAGACAGTTCGTGATATTCTTAAAGTAAGAAGCAAGACGAAAATAAATAGATTATTTATCTTAATACGAGAAAAATTTAGGAACATGGTGTTAAAATATTAGGAACTGTTGTAGATGGAGAATCTGTCAATGTTGTAAGAATCATCGGTATGAATTTGAGATTTTTTCTTCTGTTTTATAGTAGAAAGAAAAGTGTAAATTTAGGCTTCATTACAATGACAATTATTTTGGGTATTGCTCTCATTGGCATGCGTGGTGAAACTATTGTACAAATAGTATTACTTGTTACATTATCTGCATCATTATTGGACTTCTTTATTGGATCTTTATTACCAACTACACCTTATAAACGACGACATGGTTTTGAAGGCTACTCATGTAAAATAGATTGACTGATCAAATAGATCTCTAGTTTTATAGTTTAAACATTTAGGGAAGGTGATTAAAGAAAATTTTGGACCAAGATTTCAAAATGGTGAAACATTTCAAAGTGTCTTCGGCGTTTTTTTTCCATCTGTAACGGGAATTCTTGCTGGTGCAAATATTTCCGGAAATTTAAAAGTAAATCAAATTTACAAACAGACAAAGTAACAATATCTAAACTTATTTTAGAATCCATCGAAAGCTATACCACTAGGTACAAATACCGCCATAGCAATTACCACATCTGTTTATCTTGCTTTTTGTATTATATCGGGTTGTACAACTTACCGTGACGTTACTTGTATGCATTTTGATCTTAAATTAGAAAAGGAAATATGATGAATTTATGATTTCAGTGGATTCTTATGAACGCCGAAATGAAAGTGTAATACAAATCGTTAATTGCTCATTACATATGGATGATAGAAATTGTAAATCAGGCTTAATTTACAACTATCAAACAATGACAATGATATCTGCATTCGGTCCGATTATAACTGGTTTGTAAAGTCTACCAAGAATTTTAGCGAAGTTCACTTTCCTGTAGCGTGATGAAAATTTTGTCTCTAAATGATTCAGATTTTCGTAATTTCTATCAATGGTTATAAATATAAAGATGGAATGAAGTTAAAATTATCATCAACATTGTCTGAAAAACATTCTACAATTTGACACGCTTAGACTAAACGAAAAATTAGTTGGAATTAAAAATATAGCTTCAATCCCAACCGATTCTACGTATCAAATTTGAGTCGTGTCACACTGGCATATGTTGATTTATAGAACCATTCTTAATTCTCAGAATACAAAATAGTAAACGATGTTCGCCTAAGAATTTCTCATTGAATTTTAATCTATTTGATTTGAATTCTTTTTATTTTCTCGTAGCTGGAATATTTGCTGCAACACTATCAAGTGCTTTAGGTAAGACGATAAAATCATGTTTCTTTCTTCTTTATCATTTTATTGAATTGAATATTTTTTGTTTAGCAAGTCTCGTGAGTGCACCAAAAATCTTTCAAGCTGTCTGTCGTGATATGATATTTCCTCGTTTGAAATATTTCTCTGTTGGCAATGGAAAATCAGATGAACCAATACGAGCTTATTTCCTCACATATTTTGTTGCTGTTGCATTTACTGCTATTGGTAAAAGAATCTAGTATTTTATTTGAAACGTTTTATCTATTCGTTTTTTCTTATAGGTGAATTAAATAGAATTGCACCAATAATTTCAAATTTCTTTCTTATGACTTATGCGTTAGTTAACTATGCATGTTTCGATGCATCATTAGCAAAAGCGAGTGGATGGAGACCTGCTTTTCGCTATTTTAATAAATGGTTAGCACTAATTGGAGCATTACTTTGTGTTGGAGTGATGTTTATTATTAATTGGTAAAATTTTTAAATTGAAATATAATTAACGAATATTAGTTTTTCTTGGTGTTAAGGTGGGCAGCTTTAACAACATTTGTTGTTAGTAGTGGCATATTTCTCTATGTGCGAACAACAAAACCAGGTAAAGATTTTTTTATGAAGAAAAATAATTGGTTTGAAACAAATACTTTTAGAAATTAATTGGGGTTCATCTGTTCAAGCTCATACCTATCGACGAGCACTTGATGCAACGCATAAATTAGATACTATACAAGAGCACGTGAAGAATTTTCGACCACAAATGTTAGTTTTAACTGGAAATCCAATGTATCGCCCAGCATTAGTTGATTTTTGTTCATTAGTTACTCATGGTCATAGTTTAATGATTTGTGGTAATGTTAGTTTGGTAGGTGAAAAACAAACGAGAGAAATATTTTCACTCTGAAGATTATATTTAATATAATCTATATTTAAGAATGATCCAACAGTCAACATTCAATTCGATCAAAAAGATGAAGGTGAAACATGGCTAAAAAAACGTGCAGCAAAAGCATTTTATCAACCAATTGTTGCGCCTACCGTTCGACAAGGAGCAATAGCATTATTGCAAGTATGTACTTTAAGTCTATTTTCTATTTCATTTTATTAACACCATGAGCTATAAATAGTAGAACAATAGAAATTTTAATTATCACCACTTCGGTTCATTCAAATGCTCAAATTTGTTTGAGAGCCTTTTTAAATAGGAATAACGTGAATAAAGACTACGTTCATCTTATGGCATTGACTTTGCGGAGGGAGCTTCATCTACAATCAAAATAAGCATAATTTTGTTGCATTGGAACCATCGCTAAGAACTGAATGACGATTCACTAGGTTTTTCACAGAATAAAAATAGTCCATTGAATATTATTATAAGTGTGAAACAAAACGCCTAGTTTTTTTATAAATACATTAGTTAAAATTCTAGTGTTTGTAGCGTTTCAATAAAATTGATTTTAATCTTACCTAAAAATAACTTTCTTTCAAAGACTGAAAAAGAACATTCGCATGACTAAATTTTACTGTAAGCCATACATTTTATTTAAAAACCCCTGTCATTTGTTGTCATCTATCATCACTAGTATACATGAACCAATAGATAATAATAAAAAAGCTGAAAATCTATCTTAGAAGTCTCATCATTTTTATCCCACGATAGCTTTAATAACAATTTTAAATCAAAAACCTTTGCTTTTCTTATTATAGTGTGTTGGTGTAGGTAAAATACGCCCGAATGTAGTTGTTTTGGGTTTTAAAAATGATTGGCTGATTAAAGCAGATACAGCTATCGATTATTTTAATATAATTCATGATGCACTCCATCTTAAATATGGTATTGGAATTTTAAGATTACAATCCGGACTCGATTTTAGTGACTTTTTCGGGCCAGGTATGAAAAACTTCTTTTTTTTTCAAAAATGTTTTTATTCGGGATTTCTTTTTAAAAGATTTGCCTGATGATGATGATGATGATGACGATGATGAAGCCGATGCCGTATCATTAGGCGTTAGTCCATTACGTGCATCAAAGTTTCCAACTCATAACAACGGACGACGTCCAACCGATGTTTTAACATTAAAAAATACGATTATTAACGAAGGTGCTTTATTAACCATGAATATTTTTCAACCGAAGCATGATTCATCATCTATTATCGATGTTTGGTGGCTATTTGATGATGGTGGTTTAACGCTCTTATTACCCTATTTATTAAGACGTCGAAAACGTTGGCGTAATAGTCAATTTCGAATCTTTTCATGTGTGTCAGGTGAAAAAGGTGACGCTGAACGTCAATATGTTGCGATGGTATCATTGTTAGCTAAATTTCGAATTAAATATACTGATCTACATGTTTTACATGGTCTTAATAAACAACCCAATGAGAATGAAACACAAAAATTCGAACAACTCTTACAAGCATGGCATCAAAATAATGAAAATACAACTATAACCGATGATTCATGGAGAATAACAGATACAGAATTAGAAGTTAATAAAGAAAAAATTAAGAGAGGTCTTAATTTACACGAATATTTAGTAGAATATAGTTCACAATCATCATTAATTATTGTGTAAGTTATTTTTTTATCATAAAAAAGCAAGCTGCCAATAGAAAGTTTTTCGGTTCTTAGAAACATTTAATTCTATGCTCGAAAATTAAAAAAAACTGAAGCGCTTGATAGTTTTCTACGTCTATTTGCATTGCGGTCAGTAAAGCGATGAGCCTACTATCAGATTTAAGTACCATAGGGGAACAATCAATATTTTTGAATTTAAATATCGAATACGAATTTTTTTCTAATAATGATTTTGAGATATGAAAAATCCTACATCAGGAATTTAATTATCATGTTTGAAAGATTCGCAATTATCCGATTCGATATATCAAAAATTGATTTCATCTTAATATCTATCTAATGAATGTAAAAAAGAATATTTCCTTTTTCTTTTAGTACATTACCAATTCCACGAAAACAGTCAATATCAGCTGGTCTTTATCTTGCATACTTAGAAGCAATCAGTTACAATTTACCTCCATTATTATTCTTACGTGGTAATCAAAAGAATGTTCTTACATATTACTCGTAATTTATTTTTAACACTAAGACATTTTTAGTCTTCCGGTGATTTTTTTTCATATCTTCTCTCCCTCTATTTGTTTTATATGCATGTAAAAAAAGACGGACGATAATAAAAAAATCAACTCCCAAAAGAAAGAAATAATTTTTCAATTACTTTATATGCTAATGTTCCTGATAAACTTTTTTACAAATGTGTCACAATACAATATAAAAGAAAGAAAAATGAATCGAGAGATCATTGTTGTTGTAAACTGGAAAGATGATTAAGAATTTTAGCATTTCCTGTTGCATCAAGCCATGCTTCAAAATTTGATACAACAAAACGTTGAAAACGTTGACGTTGTTCAGGATTTAATTGTGCCGCTGTTATTTCATTAGCCAATGATGAAATTGATTTTTGTCGTTTATCAATAGCTGATTGATATTCTGATGGAAGAGGAATTAAACCATCCTAAAGATAGAGAAAAAAAACCGATATAATCCTTCATTTTATCGATCATAAAATTCTAGTCTACTGTTTGTTGATCTTCTAATCGAATTGAACTAATTGGATAGAAATCATCCGGTGGAAGAAGTGACCAAGGTTGTTCATCAACATAACCAGCTGGATGTGTAACCAATGGTTTATTCCATAGATTAAGTTCTTTGCAAAGACCAACACGTTCCATTTGCTCAGGCAATTCAATATGCGATGCATTGTATGGCGCGAAGAGTAAACTTGCACAATTTAATTGTATTAATGGTCGTGTTGGTGTATGAATATAGAATGATGATGAACGACATTGGCTAAAAAAAAGACATTCAATTGCAATAATTGCTCACGAAATTCATGTGGGATTAACATGAGAAACGTGATGTTGTCAATCAAATTTATAGAGATACTCTTTAGAGAAGTTCAAATTTCAACCTCGATATTTCAGCGCTCGTTCTAAATTGTGTTTGAAAACAATTACCTTATGAGTAATCGACGACATACAGCAGATATTGATACATTTTCGCAATCTGTAACTTTTAATGTTGTTTCAACAGCTCCAAGAACAATTGTTACATTATGACATTTACGAACTTCAACGCATCTATATGAAAATATGTAAAAATAAATAAATTTCAGTATTCGATCAAATAGAGATTACCGTAATGGAGCAAGTATATAAATATATGAATAACTGCAACGATGAATACGAAATTCTGAATTAGTAATTTCAGTCGATTGCTAAAACAAAATATATTCGAAAATTATGATAATTGGATCGACTTTTGTAATGAATGAAATATGGTATCGAACAAATACTTTAGTAATAAACACAAAACAAAGAGCTATTCAGTCTAAAACGATAATTTCTACTACTCAAACTAGTTATGTTTCAATGAAGTAAAGCTTTGCCTGAGATTATATCAAAGTTGAATTTGTAAGTCATGCCAGTTTTCAGAGAACTAACTCATCGTACGAGTACGCCGCCTACTGAGAAACTTTTCGAGAAAGACCAAAACAATTTTGATGATAAGGAAGTAAAGTCTCAGTTTTTTGAATTTCCGTTGATCGAATCATAAGACTCAAAACAGTTTACTGCAGTATTTTTTTGTTTACGCAAAATCTTTATTTTTTCTATTTTCCCAGTCATGAAAACCTTGATAATCAAAACAGCTTATTTTGCCTGACTGACTCACCTGATCACTTAATGACCGATTAATCATTGTCATCAATACAAATCGATGACTAAACGAAAACAAAAAACAAATTGTCAGCATTATCCAGATCGAAATAAAATAAGATCCTCTTACGATTCATCTGCAAAATTCGCATTACACAGAACTCGACCAGATCTTTGCTCGTGTGTTGGATCTAAATCAGTTTATATTCATAAAAATTTTAAGCTAAGAAATGTAAAAACACTAACTGTTAAATGGCAATGGTAAAAGTGTTCCACGTTTCATTGTTTGTCCAACTTGAAATGGATTTGCGATAAGTGAACGACGTATTAAATTCGATAGATTTTTGAAAGGAACAACCGATTTATTCTGTAGAATAAAAACCATAAATTTTATTTTTCATCTCAACAAACGATCGACATAAGGCATGCGGTATTGAAATCTGATTTTACTAAATCGTACAAGTAATTCATGTACGAGAATTTAAGCCTGTAAGATTCTTTAAATATCTATCCTTTAGTCTGGAGACCCCGCGCTCAAATAAGAAAACAAATAATTGTTCTTACCACGCCGATTTCATGTTGAATTGATGCATTTTGAAGAATAGCATGTAATGGAACAATTTTTCGAAGGCTATCATGAAGAGTTCCTTCGAATATATAACTAAGAGCCGTAACTGCATCCATACTTAACGTGGCCGACTGAACATTTTCATGATTATTAGATTCTTAAATACGAAAAACAAAATAATTAACTTCATATTAGATGTTTTTCGATTACCAGGAGTTTCTGATACGATATTTAATAGATCATCTAAATGTGCTTGAAGAAATAATTGATGACTTTGTTCGTCATAAATCTAAAATAATAGTTTATGGGTTTTGTTTTGTTCTCGAGCAAAGAATGAAATACATACTCGATTTTTTCGAGCGTCTAAATCAGAATTTCGTTTACGACTTGGCCACCTAAAATAATTAAATTCAAGAATATAATTAAAATAAATTAAACTAGCAACTCACTCGTCACGAGAAAGTGTTGATTTCAGATCAATTTGATGGAATGACTGAAGAAATAATAGAAGAATAAAAGCAAGACTATCAACTTTTCGCGAATCTTTTAGTCGCTCTATAAAAATGAACAAATATGAATATTTTAATATAAACATTCAATATTGTAATTCACCGATCTCAGTCGTAGTACTGGCTTTGGCCATTTGAATATCTGTTTGTGTCCGACGTTGAGCTGATGTATTTGTTAACATACTATATGTTTCAAAATACCTATAAAAATCATAGAAAAATACTAAATGCTACTCAATCAATCAATCAATCAATTGAAACTTACATCCATGCTAATTCTTCAGACATATGCAGTTTAGAACAAGCAATATGTCGCCAAAGCATATAACTAACAAAAATAAACGCTCTAGAAATCAAAAAATCTTGACTAATAGAATAAACTTACTTCATTTTTGGATAACCTGCAGTACTACTTTTTTTCATATATTTGACAATCGATTTTAAACTCTATCAAGAAGAAAGAAAGTAAATTATCTACAGCATAGTTCATAACTCTTAGTAAGCAAGGAAATCATCCAAATTACATGGAAATGAGCTGTTGAATGGTACGCATGAGCCCTGGGTTTACTTGAAAATACCGGTTTTTTTTCGAAAGATATGTCAAATGATTCTAATTTTGGATAGGGATGAAAAGTCAGTATTGTCTTGAGTCCCTTCCTTGTTGAGATCACTTACGGCAGGTGTAATATCAGGTGGTGGTGGTGTTGTCAAGGCACCAAATGTAAATACTTCAGCGCGACACCATATAGCTAGATGGTGTCGATTATCACTTGTATGCTGATTTTCAGACATCTGAAATTCAGTGAAAAATACATGGAAATCACAAATTTTACAAAAAGAATTAAAATAAAATATATTTTATTAAAAACTTTCACCGGTTGTCACACGTTGTGCAGTGAACAAGCCAGGCAAATAGTATTCTGTATTACGTCCATTATTATCAACCCATACAAGACCTTCTTTGATCATGAAATCAATAGCTGTTTTTATTCGATCATCGGGCCATTTGAATTGTTCACGTAATTGCTCAGCCGTAAAACTCGAACGTGTTTGAAGTGAATTTAATATTGCTGTATGATCCATACTTAATTCGCCTGGAATCGATTGTATAAGTACGCGTCCTTGACCATTCGTTGGCTCAATCACACTAAAACCATCGCCGAGCGCGCGCAATTTTTTAATCGCACGTAAAATATCATCCTGAGAAACATCTTGTGCTGAACGAGATTTTCCACGAGCTTTCCGTAGACGTATTAAAAGTTCATCAAGCGAAATTAGGCCACCATTTTGTGCACTTGTTGCAACACATACTTCAACAATTTGTACAGCTAATTCATAATAGAAATCACCAACACCAAGCACTTGTGACCAAAAACCTTTACTTGCTGTAAAAATAGAAACACATTATTTTACGAAAAATTAAATGATCTTTGTACATGCGAGTGGATCAACGCCAACAGTCGCACACATATCTTGAAATTGCCGCCGAAATGCAACATCTTTTTTGATTTCATTCTTATGTTTCTCAGCAAATTTTTCCAAATTAGCACGAAATACTTCGAATTGTTGAGCAAGCTAAATTTAGAAAAATAATGTAAAGATAAACAAAAGTTTATTCTAGGTTTAGTATTCTTTCAACTCGTGTAGATTCATTACTCTAACACTTTCTCTTCAACCAATAATAGCTATAGCACTGAGATAAAAACAACTAATTTACGCGTTTTCTGTACATCAACAAATCTTAGCCAGCATCCTATCAGATAAGTAATGCGATAGAAAAAAGAATTGTTCCTGATTGTTCTCAATGATGACAGCCTACTTTTGTAAGGTTTAACTCGCAGACATAATGGTTTCGTTACTATCATCAATAATCTAAAATCAAGTTTGTCCTATGTGTTGATCGAAAACTAAAGGCACGAGCTGTTCTTAGCTCATTTAGTTCTTCAAGGCATCAATCGAAAAGCGGGTCTTACATACGACAATTATTCCGAAAAGTGTTAAACTAAAATACCTTTTCTAAATGATCACGCGCAAGTTCTGAACCTTTTTCATTGAACTTTGCCTAAAATAGTAAGAAGTAATGATTGAAATACTTCTAATAAAACTTCTCATACTTTTTGAAGCATTTGCTGCTGAATCGCGCCGATACCAACTCTTCGACTCATTATTCTACAATAGAAATAATATCAAGATACTAAAAAATATTTTTCAGCAATGTTTATTAGAAATAAAGACGAACAATAGCAGCTTTTTTATTTTTGTCTTTTTTACTGAATCGTAAACAACACAGAAAAATGAAGACTTATTGATTTTATAGACATACAAAGAGAATCAGTTGCCTTAGTCTAAACAAAAGAACAAGAAAGCACTGTTTATTGTCTTGGAATTTACATATAAACAAAAAGAAAAAGAACTATGCGAGGCTTTAATTGTCAGATATTAAGTCTGACTTTTTTGTTGCTAATTGACTGCGACGTTCGTGTTCAAGAAATCGTCTAAACATACAAATTATGTGTTTGTGTAAATCAAAATCTTCAAATTAAAACCCGCTGATATTTACCTTCGCATATGTGCAATTAATAATTGTTTTCGACTAGCTAATGAGAGTTGAGGATCTAATGGCCATGTGAAATTTTCACTGTCATCAGTATCGACTAATTCATCTGGTTGTGTTGTTCGCGGTAAATCAGATCTGAAAATATCGTAGTGAACAATATCTATTTTTTACTTATACGTTATACTTACAATACGTCTGTATCAACTGGTTCGCCAGCTTCTGAAGACGAAATTGATGATGCCGCCGATGACGAAGATGTATATGAAGATTCTTCTGAACCTGATGTATCATGATGGTTATGAGCTGGTTGTGGTTCAACTTGAATACGATGATCCATAATATTCTCAATAGTTGCATCAATTGATTGTGTTTGTTGTAAATCGTCAAGAATAATTTCATACGAGACTTGTGGAAATATTTGTTGTATACTTTGCGCTGTACTTGTTAATTGTACATCGGTAAGACGTGCTCGACCAAGACGAAATGGAAAATTATGATTGATTTCAATTGAAAAACTCGGTAACCAAGATGAATATCGACTTCCATCGAAACGAAACAAATGATTGCCTGGTGGACGTTGAACATTTGTATCAGGTAGACCAAGTACATTAGGTGGACGACGTGCAAGAGTTAAAGATGGCCAAAGAAGAAAATTAGGCGTTGCCGGAGGTGCAACAGGAACATTAGGAGTTTGTTGTACGTTATCTTCTTGTAGAGATACACGACATATCGGACACGTTGTATCTTGTTCCAGCCAACTTCGTAAACAATTTTGATGAAATAAATGACCACCTGAAGTAAGAGAAATAAAATATTCGTTCATTTTTTTGTTTTTGAACTAATTACAATCAGAATATTTCTCTATTTTCCAATATATGTTCAGATTTCCATTCGAATATTAGCGAATTACGAGGTGGAGCAGAAAATTTGCCTTAGAATAACTTCAACTCATAATTATCATTCAACACTGAATTATATATATATATATATATATAAGATCAAAAGGTTTTCCAATAAACAAAATTTCGACCTTGGACATTCACTAAAAATCTGTCTCCTTCAGTGTAAATAAACTACAGAATATATTGTTAGTGCTAGATTTCCAACAAACTAGTTTCGAAAGTGAATACATTATCATCTATACAGTTTATGATCTTAAACTAGCGATAAATCGATCGCCCTTAAGTGCAATTCTGTCGTAAACAACCAATAACAGCAGTTAAACAGTCTCAAAAGCAATCATTCAGCAGCTGCTGACAATCGTCCTCATTTGATCCTGAAATGAATATCATTTACAGAAAAACCGTGAAATTACGTTTTGTAAATGAAATCATTTTTAATATTATAAAATACCTGTTCAATGTCTACTTTACCTACACACTACTGAAAATAATTATTTTTGTTTGATTTAAAAATTTATTGAAATATTCATGTCTTCTAAACTAAATTCATAGGATAAATATTTTCTTAGTGTGCATCCTGTTTCCCTACATAGATTAAAGATTTCAACGGCGAGTTTCTGGAAAGATTTTGTTATCAGTTCCGTTCGTGCTTTATTTACTCGACTATGAGACTTGTCATCGAATAAATGCGAAAACATCGGATTTGCATCTGATCGTTATGTGTATTTCAAAAACTGAGTCGATTTATATATGTTGTGAATAGTTCTGAGAAAAAAGTTTTGTTTTGAAAAAATCCCTGTACTCCCCCTCAGGGATGGTCTGGTTAATAATGACAATTTTTTCGATAACTCAGTCATTTCTTGACGGATCCCTCTCATCTTCGTACTCGACTGAGATATTGATGAGATCATTCTGTGTACAAAGTTTCATGGCAATTGGATGAGGTCTTCAAAAGTTATCGTGTTAACGGACGGACGGACACACTGACCGAATCTAGAGTGTACTCACTTTTTTTGAGTACATAAAAAGGAAACTATTTATTTTTCTATTTTTCTATTCGTAAACATTATTCTAAGTGCTTTAATCCCTTACAGCAACAACAACAAAATATGAATAAGTTAACGTATTCGATTTATCTTACAAGGTAAACATCTTGCTTTTTCAAATTTTTCCCAACAAATCGAGCAAACTTCATCTAAACTTGATACATGATTTTGTTTCATATATTTTTGTTCTAAATCATATTTCGTTAACAACGGATACTTCTTTTCCATTCGTATCATTGCATTACGATATGATTTATGTCGTTTTAAACGTTGTGTTAATTCATTAAATAATGGTTTAAGTTGCATGAAAAATATTAACGATGACATTGACATAAATGTTTGATGATAAAATAACATCTGTAAATTATGTATTATGTCAATAATTAAAGTAATTATATGATATAAAAATTCAATATAATAAATCATATAAGAACGATGTTCATTCGATGTTGATAGTGGGTTGTGCTCTTGTTGTTCAAATATATAATATTGAAATGTATATTTAAACAGAAGATAACATATATCGAGCATTAATAAAATTGTTTCAGCTAACATGAAGAAAAATATTGATAAACCACCATATTTTAAACCAATAAGAAAACAAATTGTTAATAAGATCGAGCATATTGCAAGTAATGATATAAGTAAACAAAGAATTTTGACAAGCGGTCGACGACGTATCGATGCCGAAACTGATAACTGTTTAATAGAAAACAGAAAATTTTATTTGGAAGAAATACTAAAATAATTTACTAGTTCAAAACGATCTTTCGATAATTGGCATAAAAGAAGTGCACAGGCTAAAAATGAAAACCAAGATATCCATAATATAAGTTCATTCAGATTTTCTAAACCAAGTACACCGAATAGAAAACAAAATTTATAAAATGCATAATTCCAAAATTTTTCTTTTATGCGTTGTAATTCAACCAAACGTATTTCGCCAAATATTAATTCTTGTAAATATTTAACAAATAATCCAAATGAACAATATATCGCATTAACAAGTATCTAAATTACAGAAAAGAAATTGTCTTTATTATTATAAAAAAAAAGAAATTATTTCGTTGTCTTACTAGAAGGGGTAATGCTTGGGATATAAGTATGGATACAAGTGCTTGAATATATGCATATGAAAAAGGTTTCGCATCAGTAACAAATATTGTTCCGTTGATATTTGTTTCATTCGTAAAATTTTTAACATTCACTTGAATTAAATGATGATAGTAGAGAATATTTGCAAATAATAAAGAAGTACTAAGCAATGTATAATATTGAAGTGAAGGTAATGGTAAACGATGTAGTAAATGTCGGAGGCGTACAGGCATGATTAAACAATCTTTAATGAGAAAAATAATATGTAAAATATATTCATAAATGATATTATCTAGGTTTAATAGCAATTATTCAACTTCGTAGGAACATATCAATGATGTTGTTAATAATATGTTGAAGGAAAAACGCAAAACATGTGTAAGTAAAGAACAATAATCCAAAAAGTAAGACAATATTATTCTTTTTTTTAACGTAAATAGGTAATATACAATCATGCAATAGAAAGAGGAGTAATGTATCGTGACTATCGAAAGATGTCGCATGCAGACGAGAAGTACGTGTTGAGCTAAAATATGTGACATCTGATTGAATAAATGAAAGATAATTTCATTTCTACGAATTAGTGCCGGTTCCGTTGGGCCCTAAATCGGAACTAGTCTCGCTACATATTCTGATTAGGAAGTATTCTATGAATTTTGATATTTATTAGTTTATTATTAGTAAACATTTTCAAATCGACTCTTTTATTTATGATTATGATATCATTACAACTCTTTGTAGTTGCTATTTTTGATCTCAGGAATACTTTTGAGATTCGAAATAAAAACGAATATTTTTTGCAAGTACTTAATCTGATACAAGTTGAGTAATTCTTGAGTAAAAAATCGGTTGAAAGCCATTCATTTAGAATCTGTACTTGTGTGAAAACCGTGAACTTCGAAAACAGATTCCTAACAACAAAAATATATAGCACAAGAAATGTTAAGATAAAATATTGACTTTGTAGTTTCCTATTTCTAATGCATTCAAATAAAGATATGCTAATATTTCTAATAAAATTTAGTTTTTCTAAAAGTGAAAGCAAGACTATCAGCAAAAATAGCGAGACCACGATAAAAAAAAAACAGGGGTTTCGTAGTTCTCTATTCGTCAAACTGAACAATACGCTATTGTACAAGACAGATATTTCCAATTTAAAAATCTGAAATTGTTATATATAGTTGTGTCATTTCTATTATAATTATCAATAGATGAATATTTCTCCATTCATCTTTTTCTTTCATGCGACCATTTAATATTCTTCTTTGAATAATTACTTTTTTCACAGCTCATGTCCTTCTCGTATAAAGTGGACGCGTTCATTTCACTTCATTTCTTGTTTGAGAGATTTTTATTGGATTTTTGCAACTATCTATCATTACGATTATGATTCAAATATAAGTATCAAAATTTTCTCAGATAGGTTTAAATGAGATTCATAGAATTTTTGTATTTATGTATGAAGATAATTTTCTAGAGGTTTTTGTTTATCTCATTATTCAATCTATTACATCTGCTGAAACATTCTTTAAATATGTGCAAAGGTATCTTTTTTTAATGACAACAAAGATATATATTCATATCTTGTGCTTGTGAAAAAAAGGCGCATATATTTCTACTAAAAAAAAAATACAACTTTTGATAAAATAATGTCTTGAATATATATTTTTTGTACACTATGTCGCTTTCCAATATATTTGTTATTCTACTGTTGTTATCACATGCTATTTGACGCGCTGATTAAAAGAGACTACTATATGCATATTATAAATCATTGATTTCATTTGCCATCGAGAATCCATGCAACCATGCCTATAGCCAAATTGTTAAAATCATATTTTCTGAAACCTCATAAAAAGTGCACATATAAATAATGCTGTGAAAATTGTTTATATTTATGAATAAAAGTCATTCGATTACCCATGAACTATATTATAGTAGACTATGTTTGTTTTTAGAGTAATGCATATCGCTTAAAAAAATGTATATTTTCGGGTTAATGATTAATAATATTGAACTACAATATGAAATGTACAATTTTTATTTTTCTAAAATTTCTCTAAAAACGTACACTGATACAGTTTATAATGAATTTTGATCATGGACAGTTTTTCGAATGATATCCAAACTACTAAATAGTGATAGCGATGGGTTGCATTGATTCTTCTGGTGAAGGCGGTGGCTCACGTGTTGACTTCAAAGTTCTTTTAGGATGCAATATAGTCCATGTTAGTAGTGCAATGGCGATGGGTGTGAATTGAAAAACATAAAACCAAAATTCTTGGTCATTCGAGCCAACATAGTATACGTCAACTGATGTAATTACCAGGTAGATAGAAACAAATAAACAACTGATACTGGAGATAATCAAAAGAATAATGGCTAATTTTGTCATATGTTTCATCGCTTTAGTCGCAAACCAAATCGGATAGAAGGCAACAGTCAAAATGAGAACCATAACAGATGATGCTTGTCGTAGTCGAAAACTTCTATCTCTTGTGTCGGCATTGTATGATGATGTGCTGGCTGGAGCCATAAGAATAGCTGATGTAAGAGCGACTAGAACTGGTCCTATGGCAATAACTCGCGTCATCCATGTTTTCAGGTTACCCACTTGTGTAAGAAAATCGTAATTTGCTATTATAATAGTGCGCATACCAACGGCAATTAGGACTGATATGGCTGTAAAGCCAGCTCTCGAATTACGATTCTCAGTTGAAAGTGCTGCACGTAATATGAGATGAACGAAGACAGTCAAATGAGAAACGAGAAGCAGAATGAGAGGTCGACGTGGTGTAAAACGTATTTGAACTGATTGAAAAATCCATGCAATCATCGAAATACCGATGACAGCAGCAAGAATACCACCAGCTGCTTTGCTCGATTCGTATGTTGGATAAGGATAGTTTGATAGATCAATCATGAAGCTTTCTAAGAAGAAAAGAGAAATTAATACAATATTATATCTCAATGTCAGTACTATCAGTATTTCAGTGTTATTCTAATCACAAAACTTGCAATTTTTGTTTCTGTTGTCCTTTTAAATCTCGATAGATTCTAATGATTCAAGTTGTAGATCGATAAGCTATTATAAAACATATTTATACAGCAATTCAATCTACTTGTCATCCTTGTTTAAAACGCTTTTTTTTCTTTCTTGTCAAATCAAATTAGTTATAATAAATGTGTCCTGTCTTTGTGCGTTCCTGCATTACGATTTTCGAAAAGGTTTCTCTGCTCCGTACGCTTCTCCTTTTTTTTGCTTTTATTTATTTTTCTTTCTATAGCGACCTGATACTCCGCCAATGAATGTTGATGTAACTCACGAGCACTGAAGTTTTTGATACCGCTAAAAACAAAGAAAAATTAAAGAAAGCAAATGAAAGAAAGAAAAAGACTACTAATATATTGCCTCGTGTCAAATACAGCCCGATGAACTATAGTTTCTTTTTTTAGGACGGAGAAGCAGATCATTAACATGCATATTGACTCAGCGACTAGCATAAATACACATGTAGATTATACTTATATTACCAAGGTTAAAAGACTTACAAACGTGAATACGCATTTTTCAAACCACAACAAACTGAATTTTATTGTTTTCATGAGTCATGATGATAACGACATTGCCCCAGGTAGTCGAGTACTCTTTTTAGATTACAGTATTTTTGTTTTAGCTTTTATTTAGCAGACACTAAAACAGAAAATAATCTTCAACAGTAACGAAATATTTATTTAATTACATGAATAATTAAGTTATTTTCTTAATTTTATAAGAATATATGATTAGAAACAATACAAAAAAGAATGATACCTAACGAGTTGAGTTCGATATAGATCTTCGTTAAATGTATGCAAAAAAAATTATATTTAATTTAAAAAACGTCTTCGAATTCAACCCCATATGTAAATATATCACCGTTTTTAGCTGTTTTACGAACTATGAAAATAAAATCAGAAGTGTCAATTACACTACTGAGAGCAACATTCCAAATAGAAGGCAATGTCTCCGATTGTATTAGCGGCATGTCTTTTTTCCCATTTGCAATGAAAACAATTAAAATAAATATTTTTGAAAAGTCTTCCGTGTTAGAAACAACGGGAAATATTGTTTCTCCTTGCAAATCAGTATTAGAAGCCTGCGAAAGATAGATACTATAAAATTAAAGATCAAATAGACAACTACTTGAATAATTTGATGGTCATGTCATCAGATTATAAAGAATAGACAACTATATAAAAAGCGTGTTTAATGCTAAGGATTATATCTAACTTTAAATTCAAAAAATCAATGAAAAAAATTCACGAAAGTAGTACGAAAAAATAAATTCGAAAGATTCACTTATTATTTTAATTTTTCCAATAAACTTTTAGAAAAGTACACATTTCAAGAGCTAATTCATATATTGAAACACAGACTACAAGCAAATCTCAAAGTTCACTCGATGTCTAACTGTGCTAGGTAATAGAGATTGGTGGTTAGAGTAGGATTGATTCTGAATGTAGCAATCACAATATGTACACTATTAGAAAAGCACTTTAGCAAAAGAAAACCTGACTATTTCCACCAAAATCTTCAGTTTTTGAAAAATAAAAGGAGTATAGGAAAACATCTTAGTATGTAGTCTATTACAGGATCCATTTAGAAAATACAAGAATATATAGGTCCACTACGAGGCAAGATTACAGTTGATAAAACACTAATGAATCAAAGAGATAACTAAATAATCAATTGAAGTCTCGTAGTAGTGAAATTCTCCATGTCGACAAATAATTATTACTCTCTGTTTCTCTTAGTTGTTGACTCCACATATCATCAGTATTAAAATATTTTCTTTATTTATTTTATTCACTGAGCTAGACGTAAAACTAGATTACAACAAGAGAGGAAAATAAGCATAAAACTCTGTTGAGTTCACTAGTGATTCTTCTACATCTAATTCTTTCACCTTGGTACAGTTGATTCGTGTTATATCTCTTGTGAAGTTTTCGGTCACGATTGTTAACTGATTATAATCGACGTGTAATTTGGTCAGACGAGGTAGACGTGTTTTTGTCTCATTGAGAAACTGTTCGACATAATCAATATGAGCATTGGAAAGAGTAAGCGAAATAAGATAAGGATATTCGGCAATTGAATATAATTGATCATTTTGAGAATTTAATTCGTTTAGGGTTTGTGGTTCAAAATTGATAACACGTAATTGTTTAATCAACGGGAAAAAGCGAGCAATTCGCATGAAAAACTCGTGCTGGAATGGAACTATATCGTGCACTGCCAAGTG
>OENM01000433.1:12146-30256 GCA_900239745.1 Rotaria magnacalcarata | reverse complement strand
AGTTTGTTTAATATCATCGCTCGATAAATGATGAGCTAAATTATTTGGTTCAGTTTCGGTGTTTATATAAAAGGTAAACTTATAAAGACGTGGCATGAGAACAAGAATTTCACTATTAATTTGAGTACCATCGATCAATGTAGTTCGATATTCGTTTATAATATCCAAACTTAATTCTTCAAGATTTGGCATACGACGAAGAAGAGGTAAAATTTTCGTATCATACTCATTAGTTAAGCAATAACATTTCAGCGAAAAACATTTCAAATTAGGTAGATTATCCTAGAAAAAGCACAATTTAGTATTTGTCAATATATATTATTATCGATAATAAAACAATAAAAAAAGTAAGATGAATAATTGATCGAAAATCTACATCTTAATTTCATTCTTTTTGTAAGGTTTCTTCAACTTAATGATATATTTATCTGCATTTTTTGTAACGATGACCAAAACAATTTTTCGGGATTTTCTAAACTTTTGACATAGAAGAGATAATCAGTGTAACAAAAAAATTGTTTATAGCCATGACGAGAACTTTAGATGGATATAAGTTTGATAATTTGTTTAATTCTTAGGCAATGAATGTACATACCAGAATTAAAAAGGGATCGGCATACGCTCATAATTCGACTAAGATAACAGTATGTGGATTTCAGCAGCCGAAGAGGAGAAGTATTCCTGTCTGATAATATATCAGACTAAATCATTTTAAAACTCATCACCTCCGCAAAACATAAAACAGCATCAAGATTTTAATTTCCGCATATATTTCATAACAAAATACTGATCTTCGGTCGTTTATTTTTGGATGTGATTTTTTTTGTATCGATGAGTATTTCTACGAAGCTAATCTTATCGAATCGCTTCGGTCGCCCGAAAATACCATCGAAGTAATATTAAATCATTGTCTATCATTGCAGTTTGTTACATGAATGACTTGATTTTGTATTATTAATACAATATCATTTACTGAGAAAAAAGATCTAGCAAGGTAAACTTATGCAAGACCAATATTACATCTACGGTCGATTCGAAATTTTCACGAGTACTGACTATTTCATTAGAAAAGAACGCTAATATAGAATTTTTCTCCTTCCGAAAGTTCAGATCCATTAAAATTTGTCAAAAGAGATAAAACGAAGTCTAGAAAAGATTTTAGTTCAATTCATATAGAATCAAAACATTAAGCACAATGGAACTGCGGTTATTTACTTCGAAACTAAGGAGAAGCCTCAATATCCAAATGAGATAATTACAGTACAGAAACACAGCATCACGGAATACCTGCCAATCTATTTCAGACATTAAAAAACCCTCTGCAGCTATGTTAAAAGAATGTCAGCATATATGAGGATATTCGATGCAATTCGAGAAGATGCAAGCAGTTGTCTCGCTATGCATTTCAACACTCATTGCTAATCATACTCAACAGATACTCATCAATAATAACACAATTCATCGAAAGATTCATATGGATATGACGAGATGAGAAAAATAAACAATGACTCATGGTTGTTTATGTCTAACGACTAGAGACCTGCAAAGTGGTCACGGTCACGCAGGTCACTATTTGCTAGTAGTATAATATGTTGTTATAGTTGATTGTGTAGTATTTGATAATGTAATTTTGTCACATGATGCTAAATGTTTCTTTAAACCACCAGTACCAGTTGAACTTTTATAGGTAACAATTGTTCGACATTTGTCGCATATTACGAAATTTTGACCTACATCGTTCACAAACACGAGGCTAAATCGTGGCCAAAATGATGAACCATGATCGGTTTGTTTGACCTTTTTTAATGCGATCGCGGTATCGTTTTTCTTGAAAAGCTGTTCGAGTTGAGTACGTGTTAATAATTTCGAAACCATGGTTTATGAAAGTACAAAAACAATCGATTGTCCACTCGATCGGCAGAATATTATTATTAATAGTAGTTTAACCTATTGATTTGTATCGCAGATCACTATAATAAAATTCATTGGATTTTCATTTTCCCAAATCAATATCATTCTGGAAAAAGTCCACAATTGCGGTAGCCGTAGGTAGATATCGTTACTCAACAAGCCTCTTTTCAATACCAAGTACCGGCACTATTTCAGAATCAGAACCCATATATTTATCATGGCTATAATCGTGACCGTGACTAATTTTGAGAAAAACCCGTGACCGTGACGTGACTAAAAATCGTGGTCACGCAGGTCACTACTAACGACCTAGACAAACTCTACCATTTGCAACATTTTTAC
Organism: Rotaria magnacalcarata; assembly: GCA_900239745.1. Classification (NCBI taxonomy): domain Eukaryota; kingdom Metazoa; phylum Rotifera; class Eurotatoria; order Philodinida; family Philodinidae; genus Rotaria; species Rotaria magnacalcarata. Next base: position 28,003 of record OENM01000433.1, on the reverse strand, counting down.
ACATACTCCTCTTTAATTCTGGCATTCAAATTAGATATGTTTTCAAAATAGCAGAGGATAAATATATAGCTACTCAGTATTGTCAGTAAAAACAAGTCGTTTTCTACTAGGGATACCTATTGTAAGGAGAAATTTCGTACACATCACGAAATAACAATTAAAAGAAAACTCAACTATTCGTTTTATTTCTTACATTTGCTCATCCAAAATATCAGTATGATTTTACAACTATTTAATTACTGTCATGAATATTAACTTTTCAACTTCGCACACTGATATAATATATAAGCTTACCATATTGTAAACAATCAATAAATCATCGTCTATACTACCAATGTCAACAATAAACGTAGTCAATTCCTTGAGACGACCATCAAGTAAAGCAAGGCAATCTTCAAAACAAGTAACCTTAATACATAATTTGTAGATAGTTGAGGACGAACAGGTTGTCATTGGTAAATTACGAAGTGATAAACGTGGAAATAATCCAATAACAGACAAAAGTTTTAGATTTTCGAAAAATTTCAAAATGTATTCGTACATATCCTCTGGGTATTGCTTCAATAATAAAATATCGAAGTCACTGTTGTTTACAATAGTAAGATCTGCAGTTTGTCGTTGGAAAATATGCCGAAACGGTGATTCGACTGAATAAAAAATAGATACTGTTAAATATTGTACAGCATATACAAATTTTCCAAACTCTATGTTCGAATCAATAGAAAATCGTTTTTTACCTGTAAAATAGCGTGAAAAGAGTTGATTATTGTAGTCGAAGATTTTTAATTCAGTTAGATTTGGATAATCAGCCGCATGAAGAATACGTTCCATAGATGCTGATTCAAGAATAAGAGATTTAATATTGTAATTTATTTTTGACAATATATTAATACAAAATCGATTAAGTTTTATATCGTCAAATGAGAAGATATGACCGTTTGACGTTGTTAATACAAAATCGAGGCTCTCAGTAAAAGTCTTTTCGAGTACTATACGATTAAATCTATGATTATCAACACCCAATAATGCATACAGAACATCCATATTGTCAAGTTTCTTAAAAATGACAAGCAATATCTCATTTGGTAGGTGAAGAATGCTAACATCTGTCTGGTTCATATTAGTGTTCACTAATTCTTTTCCTAACATGCATATATATGAAAATGTTCATTGTTTTTTGTTTTACACTCATTGGCGTCATTGAATAAAAAGAACGGATGACCTCGTCGAAAAGTGTTATGTCGATGAATGATCCTCCAATCAATTAATAGATAGATATTTCTTTTATTTATTTGCCCACTGCAGAGCTGGGCAAGTCAAGTCAAACCAGCCAAGTCAAGTCTTGACTTGACATAATAACAAAAAAACAATTTTCTATTTTTGGACGAATTTACTGTTTTCTATGAATTTTCCAGATTTTTAAATTTTAAATTTTGTGATCTTTGATTGTGTGATTTTTTAATGTTGAGTGAGAATACACCACGGTCAGGAAACAATAAAAGAGAAAATTTATTTATCTGTGTAAATATAATGCGCACAGAACAACAAAAGAAAAGAACATCAATTGTTGCAAGATAAGTACAATTGGAATCCGATTACACATATCTTGTAACAATTAGTTTTCTTTTCTTTCTTATCTGTTCTGCACGCGGCACTGTAACAATCGATAAGTGCTATACAGACTTGGGTGAAAATTTTTTTTGACCTGACTTGACTTGACTTGTGACTTGGAAAATCTCTGACTTGCCCAGCTCTGGCCCACTGTCGATGCTTATTCTGAGAAGAAAAACAAGAAAATGTTTATTGCGACAAAAATATATTGAATTTTGCTCAGCAATATTTCGTTCATCAATCTTTAATAAAACGAAGAAAATTTATAGTTTTCTCGATTTTGTATTCAAGCGGATATAAATCAACAAAGGATAATATCTTTTTTTTATAGATGATCTCTTACTTTATTAAGCCTCGTTTCGTGCTTAAAATTTTAACTGATAATGACAAACGGAACCAACGTTCAAAATAGTCTTGGCGATATATTGCATCAAATCATTAACGCAAGAGCTATGTTTTCATCGATGGACTGTGAGCTAGATATTGACCGTATATGTTTATGCCAAGTCAATATGTCTAACAGCAAGAGATTAATGTAAGTGTCTGCCGAGGTATCCTCTTCAACTGATAACCTCTGTTTGAGCTCACGTCTTGTTTGTAAGTAGAAATTATAGGTTAGAGAACAGATTTTAAATGATTATTGCCCTTAAAGAGTTCTTCTGAGGTTAGAATCATTTGTCTGATTTTGAGTATAGCGTAGAATATAACGAACAAAAATTGGAACCAGGAGTTTCAATTTGGAAGTTTTTCTAATAACAGATATCATATGTAACTCATCATCATTGAAAGCTGTGACTCAAACAGTTGAGTTTTTCTTAATATTTACGCATACTTGGAAAATTAGAATATTTTGAAAGTTTGTATGAGAGACTAATATGTTTCTTGGATAAATGTGCCGTCTCGGAGAGGATGTATTACTTTCAGGTGTGAATTCGTTATTACGATTTATTTGGCATAATATTCTTCAATATGCTGAAGTTTAGTAAAATTACCATAGCTAGAGACGCACGGGCTAAATTTACGACGAAGTTTTTTAGGGGTTTTATCTAAAGAATGATTGCCGCTGATGTGTAAAACATGAAATCAAGCAGAGAGTGTTAGTCGTGAAAATTTTTCTTCGGTGGAAATATTAAGAAGAGCTCGAACCACTAGATTATTGTTAGGAAGATACTAAAATTTTATGGAATTTAAAATAAATAATTCCGCTATCCCCATCAGGAACTGCAGAAATTTGTTTTTCGAATTTTTATTTGAAACTTTATAAGTAAAGAGACGTTAACGACAATAATATTTGATGATAGTGTTAGACTCTGTGAGAAGCGTGTATCCTGAAATGAGAATATAAAATCCGCCGGTGTCTATGGGTGATCTACAAGATAATGCTACTATTGAACTTGTATCTATGGACAGGAATAGCGATCAGAGAACATCACAGGACGTATTTTTACGTCATGCCATAGTGTAGAAGAAAACAATTCGATCTTCCTTTATGCATAACACCAGATATGACACGAAAAATTTCTTCTTGTAGGACATACTCTACAGGATGACTTCCCCCTTCTGCGTGCTTAAGTCTATATTACGATTTTATTTTTCTGAAGTATTTAAAAAGCTGTGCATATTGTATGTCGCTAAATATTGTTAAATTACTAATTATGTGAAAATCATTGGCAATGTCCCATTGAAATTAAAATTTATTAAACATACTCTGCAAGAAAAAGTGAAGACAAAAATAGTACAGAATGTATTAAGAAGGAACCAAATTCAAAATACAATCAATAGTAACAGACGAGAATGAGAAATCATAAGGATTTTTTTATATTATTAGTTCCTGAATTTCTCTGATAAACGAATAAATAACGTTATTGATTTAACTCAGTGAATGAATTTGCCCCTTTTTTTGGATAAATGTCTGTCAATCGTGGTAAGTTGAACGAACGTCCATGAAATACTCGGCAACGTTTAGATGTACACTTTTCTGCTAATATTGATGATAGTGAAAATTTCAGCACTAGGCCGCAATGTCTTTGATAACGATCAACAAAATGGCTTTGGTATATACACGGCTCCCCGAAGCTTCTAACACTGAGGAGGGGATGTAAAAAATACGCTTTTCAAGATACTGTGACTTTCATACAGGTCCTCTGGGGAGGTTTGAACATGAGGAGGCAGATAGTAAAGACGTTTTCTCAAGAAAATCTTGTGGTAAAAGATTCAAGTTGAGAAAAAAAATTGGTTTTTTAAAGCTGTGGAACAATAAAAACTTTTTGATTATACGGGGTAACCTTTTCACAAAAAATTTAGACTTTTCAGCACTAAAACCTCAAAAGTATCAGTGATGTTTTGAGAAAATACGTTTTGCAAAATCAATGAATTGCTATTATAATTACCCGAAGAAGTTCTTTTTTGTGTACTCAAAAAGTGAGTACACTCCAGAATCGGTCAGTGTGTCCGTCCGGCCGTCCGTTTACACGATAACTTTCGAAAGGAGAGTTAGATCATGATGAAATTTTCTACACAGTTCAGCCTTATCCATGTCTCAGTCGAGTTCGAAGATGAGAAGGATCCGTCAAGAAATCGTTGAGTTATCGAAAAAATTGTCATTATTGACCAGACCATCCATGAGAGGGAGTACAGGGATTTTTCAAAAAAACTTTTTTTCCTCAGAATTATTCACAACATATATAAATCGACTCAGTTTTTAACGCTGATTTTGAATCTGATATTAGTTTTGAAAAAAATCGTAGTTTTTTAACGAAACATTGACTGAAAAAGGTCTCAAAATACACAAAAACTGCATCTAGAAACCAAATTGCCTAGATATGTTTCAGATGACCAGCAGTTTGGGGGTTTCTCAAATGCCTGATTTTGTAGCTAGTCAAAAAGACTATCGAAAGGTAAAAACCCGAACTCGATAGCTATTACTATTGATGATTTATTATGAAAATACTGATGCCTGTATCTATCATATATCTCTTATAAATTCATGAGGTTGCTTACGATCGTAATCCTGCTAGATACAAACACAAAACCATTCAAAAATAACTGTTCTTATCCAGTTTTCGAAGCTGAACACGAATCTGAGCTCAACTTCTGTGATCTCTAAAGATATTATATCACGCTGAGAGTAGAGTCAGTGATCACTGGATAGAGTTGCATACAGTGTGGTCCATGCTAACTTAGCATGCCTGTATTTTCTCCTTGTAATTTAGTGAGAAGGGATGTATCTTGATGAGATCTATGCCTTATAGAACAAAATGGATGTACATTTTCGCTTTTTGAAGTGCACATAACAATCGGATGCAAATCCGATGTTTCCGCATTTATTTACAATGAGTTTCTATTTTAAATGGAGAATTCATGAAATATTTTTGCGGTTATCTAATTGAATAATTGTCTTTATATTATTTGAATCACTCTGGAATAGGAATAAAAAATAGGAAAGATTAAGAAAAAAATGAATCACACAATTTGAATTTTTTCTAAAATGTCTATCTGAATGTATATCTTATATACGGTACATCATCGATATCGTTTCCATCAAGATCTTCACATGTCATATCGAGAGCTAATGAGCGAACATGAGTTGGAATTTTTGCATCTGTAACTGTTTCATAGATTTCACTAATTCTTAAAATAAAAATGAAAATAAAAGTAAGTTGTTATTTGATAACTTCTCTATGTAGTCAAAATCAACGCTTACCTTCGTTTCATATCATTAGCTCTACTTGGTTGTCGCATAAAGTGTGGATTAAAAAGAAGGCATAATCCAGTTGAAAGCATAGTCACCACTAATTTGTGTTCTCTCTACAAGAAAAATAAATCATGAATAAGAAAATTGCATATAGAATTCGTATTTATTTTTGTACCTTAAAATGATCTATAAATTCTTCTAATGTTAAATCCCCTTGAACATCGAATCGATCCCATAATGTATATTCATGGTCGAGATACTACAATAATAAAAAGAATTTTCCGTTTCATTAAGGATATTTTGTTTTTCTCATACTTTTTGTTTTCTAGGTGGTACTGGCTCAGAAAATCCAAAGAATGGTAAAGCCAAATTAACAAAAGCATTTTTATATGATTCAATATTTTTGTGACCTTGAATAAATTTATAAACTTCAAGACAAACAAGTCCAGTCACCATGGCAGTTGTTGTTGCAATCGCAGGAATAATATTGCCGGCAATACGCTTAATTTTACCTCGATCTGCTGGCGAAATTTCATAATTTTCAGCTCGTAAGTTTGCTGTCGCCGCAATATAGTCAATATGAAAGTTTGAATCATCGTCTTTTTCAAATTCATGCGGTCGAATTTTAATACTACTTATTTCATCATGTTTCGGCAAATGGCTAAGCATTTCATTGATTCTACAATCTTCATTTGATTCTTTATCAACTAGCGAATTTTTTCGTCGTCTTTGTTCCATATCATTTTTTAGTTGTTCATCGTTTTCAAAAATTGTAACGCCTACTTTGGGTTGAAATTCTGGTACTTGAATTTTTGCAACTTCTGCAGCAATGTATTCATTATCACGTAACTGTTCGATGTGATAGATATAAGCAAGAAGATTCGATGCAGCAACGATGAAATCCAGATGAGTTTTATTGTTCACATCAAAGTGAAGTACATGTGGACATCGTTTGTTTCTGCTCCAAAAACGTTCACCAGCAGTTGTAACGTGATCCTCTGGGAAATTGTAAAGTAATTGAGCGATAGTATTATGAAATTGTTTCTCGAAAAGGCTTCGAGCCTGAAAGAAAAACAAAATTGTCTCTTATATTTTTCAGTAATAAATAAACAGTTCAACAAACCCATTTAATACAATCTAGAAAATCTTTTGGACGATCTTGACCAAGACTACGTTTAACATTTTCAGTTATTTCATTTCTATCATATGCGGAATTATTTTTTGATACTCGTTGTAAAAACTCTTTTGGTTCACGTTGATATTCTTCAGCTTGTTGAGCTGGAATGGTGAACAAACCAGCGAAGTTATCGCGAGCCCATTGAATCGTATGCTCAATTAAATTAGGAAAATTATGTAAAAGACACATTGGAATCGATGGATCTGGTGGATCGCGTGTTGATGAATAGGATTCAGTAACGTGTGGTACGACAACTTGAACACTGGCTTTTGTACCCAATGTACCACTATCAACTAGTGGTTTTCGATAGTACACACAACGACGATCCATATATTCACCTAGTTCAATGAAAAAAGCAAATTTTATTTTAAGTTGAACTCAGAAAACCACTCATAGGAACAAAAAATTTGAGTCTTATTCTTTTATTAATATTGAGTGTGTATTCTAACTATTTTATTAGTTCATCCTTCTCTTTTCTGTTCGTTGGTGGAACTCCAGTGAATTATCGATTTTCATAGTAATCATATCACAGTTTGTCTCATAGTTTGTTTGATGACATTATGCTTATTTCTACTCGATTTTTCTTTCGAATGTTCAGTGATTGCATTTTCTCTAGCACCATCCATAGTAATCAACTCTACAGCCTAGCTGAACACACTCGTATGCACTCAGACACGTGATTTCAACTAAGATCTAACATTTCGTAAGAGTTGCAAAAACAAAAAATACTCAAACAGAATAGCCTCTTTCAGTCGAAGGTTTTCACCCGATGAAAACTATTTCTATGAACGGAATACATTCTAATATATATATATATATATATATATATGTTGTAGGCAAAATTGGAATCCGGGCAAATTCGGAATTTGCCTAGGCAAAATTGGAATTCTAATTTCTTCTGTAATTTTGATTGGTCAAATAATCCAATATTCCAATTTTGCCTGGATCCCAATTCTGCCCCCAACATATATATATGATAAAACTTACGCGCTTTCACATTGTCGAGTGCATTGACAACACCAGTAAGTCTTTCAAAGAAAATATCGTCATAAATATGTTCTGTTTCGGGTAGAACACCTTCAATGTATGAATGAATATTCATATTTGGATTCATATTTTTGACTGAATCTGCTGCAATTTTTGATTTCATTTGCTACAAAAAACAATTAAAGTAAATTTTTCAATTGAAAAAATTCGACAGTAAAATAGTCGTACGCCAATATTCCATGAACGAAATAGAAATTGTCGATTTAGATTTGACTTTTCAATTGAATCCATATCTGTTACATATATTGAACCTTCTTTATCGCATCCTATGCCCATCATTGAAAAGTTCTTTAACATTTCGCATCCTATAGCACCGGCACCAACCTTTTTATGAACTAAATCAATAATTTGATTTTTTTTAAACAAAACTTCTTACCACGAAATATTTTGATTTGCATATTTTTTCTTGAAAATCAGTTCCAAAAACAATTTCTTGTGAATAATATCGAGTTTTATCTGATGGTAATGCTGGTGTTGGAGTTGTATCAGATGGTTGAAATACATTTTCTGGTAAACACTCGATCGCATCAAAATAAACGAACTGTCGTATGGGCATAAATTTTCCTGTTACAGCCTTAAATAAAACGAACCATAATTGAATGTTCGATTTTTCGTAAAATTTTTACCTTCATAACTTCTTGGGCAGCGATTCCACCAATAACAGCCTGCATGGGACAGAGATCGCCGGTACATATTTTTGAAAATAATTTTATCCAATGTTTATTTAAATCGTCTGTCAGTGGTTTCTCTCGATTATGCGTATTTAATTTTTCCACGATCTCATAAAAATTCTCAGCATCAACCTATAAATAGTTTAACAATTAGAGACGCGATGATACATGTGACTTTGTTTTGCATACATCGTTCCATGGTTTTGGTAAAGCATTATATTTTTTTTCATATTCGGCTAGTGCTTGAAATGCCAAATGAAGATTCGAAGGCATAGACATTTTGGAAAAATCACAGAGCAATAAATCGGGATCGGCCAATGAATTGGAAAAGGATTTCTAAACGAAACAGAAAAACGCATATGAATTTTTTCCAAATTTCCTTGTTCTTTTTTGAAAGCATAAATTTACAAGACTGTTTTTCGAGAATGGAAAAATACTTTGAAAGTATCGTGCTGGGAAAATCTAATCTTTTTTTTGGCATATTTTAATTTTCCTTTGACTTACAAATGTCACTTCTTGTGGTGTTTTCACTTCAGTCACTGTTCCACCACCTTCATAGGCACCAAAAGCTCTTGTATCACCAATTGCAATTGTGTATGGACCTGGAGAAGAAGTAAGAAACTAATTGAATACATCATGATTAATAATTACTTGGTACGGATATTTTGAACTCTTGATCGTTGATTTCCGTCATTCCTTTCACGCCATGAAATGTTACATATGAACCATCTTCAAAACCATGTCGTGTATCCGTTGACATGAACACTACGCCAACTTCATCCTAGAATACATAAAATAATAGAAACAACGGATCATCCTAGTGTGAGATGCTAACCTGGGTAATTTCAGCAACAACTTGTGTTGAAGGATTTTCACCATTTGTATCAATTACTTCAAATTTCTCACCAAAGTCACAAAAAATTTGCCTATGAAAAACGAAAAACAAACTTCTATTTCAACAAAGAGAATGAATATATATTTTACCCAAATAAACCTTTGGTATTAGCAATAACTAATTTAATTCTATGCTCATGACAATATTGTCCTATTTCGACTTGACGATCAAATGTAGCATCAGTTAAAACATATACCTACAAATTCCATTTCAAATAGATAAATACATGACAAATAAAACTTACATTAATCTTATTTGCTTCTATAAATGTTTGGTCAATTAGTTCTGATGAGCATGCTACACGAACATAACTGTTTAATTCAGATAGTTTTTCAAAGGCAACTTTAGCACGATTTTTTCCTATATCAGATTCAGAGAAATAATACTAAAACGATAATTAGGAAAATAATTTTGGTTTAGATATTCAATGTAGATTTATTTTTACTTGTGAGGAAAGATCTTCGAATTGAACAGTATCACAATCATGAATAATTACGGTTCTAGCACCCGATAGAATAATATTTTTAGCAATTTCAACACCGAGACCACGCATCCCTGAAATAAGAACATGAGCATGAGCTAATCGATTCATTGCTTCTTTGCCGATGACATAACTAAATAGGAATAATTTTGTCTTTATTTTAATTTAATTAGAAAAGAAAAATATTACAGTTGTCTCGAATAAAGATTTTCATCGATATCGGGACTAAGCAGCGATATTTGACGTTGCAAAGTAGGCGGCATCTTGTTGTCTTTAGAATAGTTTATGAATATTCTAAAGTGCAGAACAATAACAACAACACGTATTTACGTGCTCTTCTACTTAGTGAAAAATTCTTCAAAAATACTGCAGAAAACATAAAAATTTGATGAATATATATTGTTCGGTCAAATTCATCTTACTTATTTATTGAGCAAGTACGTCAAGAAGAAAATTTTGTTCTACGATTCTAGAAGAAAAAGTGAAAACGGGAGCACACCAACAACTACTCTTCCTAGTAAGTGTATGAATCATTAGAAAGAGAACGTTGAAAGTAGTCAACCAATAAGGCAAGCTCACCACATGATTGCTGCACTCGTCTATAATCAAAGGGTATAGCTCGCCACTATTTTTTGCCGTTCTGTATGGTATGTCATTTGCTATTTCGATGATTTGTAGAGAATGAATATGATATTGACATTTCATAAAAGAACATGCATGCTTAATGGGAAAAAAAGACTCAATCAACAATTGCTTTTATTTTGTCGACGAAAACAAATATGAATCCTTTTTGTTTTTCACATCTAGACGTAACCGATTCTAGAAAAAGTTACGCATAATTCAAAATATCTTTCTTTGTCACTGCATGATGATTCAGTACTCCTAGTACTATAATCATCTAAATGAATAAATATGAATATATTTAGTTGCAATGTTTTTATTGACGAAAAAGAATATTTTTCACATCTTCCTCTTCGTGATCAAATGCAATTGTGCTGAAACAAATATAAATAATGTTTTTCTACTGTCTCATATACACTTTGTATGATGTTAAAACAATTTTTTTTAATGAGAAACAATCAAATTGTATGATGTAAGAATTATTTTTTTATTAAAAATATAATTACCATTCATGCTGATATAATATCGCTTGCAGTACTGTAAATTCTTATCGGTATGCGGAGTACAGATTTATTTTTTATTACGATTCTCGTATATTATATACAAATCAATGAATCAGTTGCAGGGAAATAGATTTAGATGATTTGCATGGATGAAAAATTTTTATAGAATTTGCTAGACTATACAGACCTGAAATTAATGATAATGAGCTTCAAAGAATTTTACTCCACATTAGATAATGGAAATTCAAGCTATGGTAATCCTGATATTACAGGGTGAAGTCACAAGCAATTATGAGAAGCCGATGTATGAATTCGATCAAGTGAAAAGAAGATTACTTATGTTTAAAACGATTCTTTGTAAAAATGAATAGAAAGTCTTCACTCACATCTGCATCCGCTCATACATTTTGATAGTCTGTAATTAATTACACAGCATCTCTTATTTATACGTGCGATGAGATCAACAATTTTCTTGTTACATAACTGATGATGAACTCTGTGATCAATGTCGAAAGTAATCCGATATTTGATCAAAACGAATACGTTATAATCTTTTTCAGGACCACACAATCAACTCATGTTTACATTATGTTCGGGAAGTGTTCTCTTAGATATGCATTATGCGACCTTTTTACATAGAATGACTCTTGGTCTGATAAATTTTATGAAGGTATAACAAGAAAATCATTTATCGAACTGATCAAAGCAATGGTAAATAATTTCAAGTTTTTTATGAATTAGCATTTTAAACAAAGCAAAAAGAGCACATGTAGATATATTTATTGGTGGTAAAAATCAATCGCATATGCGCAAACAATAGATAGAATAATTTGCGTACTGATTCATAGATTGGAAATCAAATACTTCGTTTTATCGTTACATTCAATGATCGTTCTGACTTCAATTTAAAAAATTATCATTTCGAAAAGTTTCTTTAAAAAGTAACGTTGGCCATCTAGAAATTTGCACTGCGCAAACAGACAGTAGTGAGAGTTATGAAAATATTATTTCAAGAGATAAAATCTATGCCAAAATACGTAGATAGTAATCCTAGAACGTTTTGCTTACGTTTCAATAAAGAACAATATTGAAAATGTTGTTCACATTGAACCTCTAATTTAGAAAATTGATTAAAAAAGATTTTAGTGTTAATGTTTAAGGAGTAGAAAAAAAATTGACAGAAAACTAAGGTGTGCTGGGAAAATATCGAAAGGAAAAGTGCCGAAACGTACATATTAACGTGGAAAAATGTCGAAAGTGAAAAATAAAAAAACGATGATGCCTCAAGTATATGGCCATTGCAACCACATATACTTCATTGTTTTTGTGTACTCCAAAAAAATGAGTACACTCTAGATTCGGTCAGTGTGTCCGGCCGTTAACACGATAACTTTTGAAAGCCTCATCCAATTGTCATGAAATTTTGTACACATAATGATCTCATTAATATCTCAGTCGAGTTCGAAGATGAGAAGGATCCGTCAAGAAATGGATGAGTTATCGAAAAAATTGTCATTTTTGACTATACCATCCCTGAGGGGGAGTACAGGGATTTTTCAAAACAAAAATTTCTCTCAGAATTATACACAACATATATAAATCGATTCAGTTTTTAACGCTGATTCCGAATCTGATACTAGTTTTGAACTAAATCGTAGCTTTCTAACGAAACATCGCCTGAAAAAGGTCTCAAAATGCACAAAAACTGAATTCAGAACCCAAATTGCCTAGTTTCTCATGATAATTTTGGTGTTCAGACATTTTAGAATGACTCGCATATCCCATGCACTTTTTGCAGTACACATAACTCTCGGATGAAATCCGAAGTTTCCACATTTATTTTCTTATAATTTTACTAATGTAGAATTTTAGTCAGTATTGATCGGGATGACTAACTATTGATACAAGTAAAATAAAGGAGTTGAATAAAGTAACAACAACTACTAAGTATTGAATATGCACTCCCTAGTCGAATTTGTTTTGACATGCGCATGAAAAACATGAACATCTTGAGCAAGCATGTCATGCGCTATGGAGACACCTTGAGCTCAAGTCTTGGCAAGCTCTTAAATAAAAAAATTCGACTAGGGCTATTAATTATTGTGCAGCTAAAGTGCATACTGATTCAAATAGTCGATTGATGAAAACTGTTTGTAATTATAGTCATCTTCCAGGAAATGAAAAACTTGAGGTCCGTGAAGCTCGTGAAAAAATAACATTTTTTAAAAACTTTTCTCACCCTTAACATTTCAGCTTAATTTCATAGAACAAAACATGCACTATATTATTTACAATTCTCTAAAATATTAACCGGCAATGTTTCATGTCAATATTATTTTTTCGACATTTTTCCTTTCGACATTATGACGGTCAACCTTCGATGGACTCCCACATTTAACACATTCATATATTCAATATCAGCTAATTGTTTTTACATCAACCAATTTCATTTGATACAAATATTTAAAATTTGAAGAGCTGTGATAGATTATTTTTCAGTTTACTACGTATAACATTTTCCAATTCATTTTTTAGATGTTCGTTTTCCAAAACTTAACAGCACAGAAAAAAATCACTATTCCTGATATTCACGACATATTCATAGCCTTCCTATTAAGATGATGGCATATGAAAAGCAGCACAGTTCAAAAAACTGGCATTGAAGGCGGAAAAACACTCCGTGACTAAATCACGTTGGAGAAATGTCCATGTTTTTCGAATGTATATTACTCATGAAAAGATGGCCAAGAAAATTTATTTTACATCACTATTAAAATAAAATGCTATTTTGAGAGTATGAAGTAGATATTAGATATAACCACTTAAATGCGATCGTTGATTTTAGTCGTAAAAGAGCTAACTTCGGAATTAAGCAGTGAAGTTCTAGAATTTCGTAAACTATCTAAGTTAACGTCTAAGATGCAATATAAGAGAAAAAAATGTTTCAATCTTTTTTTCGGGACAGCATCTTTAGTAGATCGGATGGTGATTCTGTCACACTTTTTGTAACGAAACCGAGATTCTTATAAAGCCCATTAGTTCTGCGGAGAGAGCGAAAAGCATCAGCGTTAGAACAATCATTTGTTGAATGGAAAAGTTTTTCTTTCGGCTAAGGGTAAATTACAACATATTTTTGTAACGAAATCATCACCATCACGAATAGACTAATTTTTAACATTGAAATCTTTTTTTTCCACGAATAACGATATCCGAATCTCTTGTTATGGTTAAAGAACCTAGTCAATATAGTTGTAAAACATGCAATTAGTTTAAAAAAAATCTTATTTATCTGCAGGAAAACTCACAAAGTAAAAATGCATGATACATGTGCATGCTTATTGATGCTGAGTGATACTTGTTCTACATCATGTTACCTTTGTTTATGGCCTTTAATGTTAAATGTTTATAAGCATGACTTTTTATAGCCAAGTTTTATTCTCTAAATCACAAAAAGAAAATTGAAAATGATGACGGTTTCAGTTTAAGTTATCTCATCCTTGATTTGCATCTATTGTATGAATTGAATCACAACTAATGAGCAATCTACACTAACTCAAAAGTATCGTTATAGTTTATAATGATTATTTGAAGAGCAGAATATTTCCTATTTTGTAGTAAACTATCTCATTTCTTTTTCCCCTTAAATTTAATACAGATCTCGCTTACTTGTTCTCTTCCAACTATATTAGCATTTCAACGAGTTTTCTGTTTGAATATTATTCAATGTTTTTTTTTCTTTTCAATCCCTATATTAAACTATATAGATAAAGAAATAGTAGAGCGTTTTTTCGATAAGAACTATACAATTCACTTGCTATTTAGATGTAAAAAGTACTTCCTTTATAATCCTATATATCTGCGACGAATTTTCCTGTTTCCGATCGCTTTTAGCATATCATAGTCATTTTTGAGGGTTAATTTCATCTTCAATTCGTTCAAAAGTATATCGAACATCTCGATCTCGAGCGAAATAAACATCATACTTTTATGCACATTAAACAAAGTTTCACCCAGGTCGAAGAGTACGGACCGGTTCCCACAGGAAAACACCGGAAATCAACGGAACGTGGAAGCAGTATTCCCGCCGGAAAATTTTCGGACTTTTTTCCGGCGAATTCCTGTTCTTTCCGACAGGAACTGGCCGGAAGTCATCCGGAAAATGTCCGAAAATTTTCCGGCCGGAATACTGCTTCCACGTTCCGTTGATTTCCGGTGTTTTCCTGTGGGAACCGGAGGTTTTTCCGGCTCTTTCCTGCAGGTTCCTGCAGTATCCGGTGGCCGGAACGATCGACCTGGGCACTGATAAAATCGATAATAATACTGTCATGCCAGTGACTGTGAATCACATTGTATTAGATAACTTGCTTTTACACATGCTTGAAAAGTAGCTATTTACCTTGACATAATAACCGAGAAAAAGTCGGAGTAGAAAAAGCAAAACCATTATCAGCAATGTTTTGTTGATGATCATTTACCAGAAAAGAAAGAAAATACTGATTCACTGCCGCATAGTGTTACAATTGACTACTTATACATCTGCTTGGCTTCTGAATAGCAACAAAAGACATTTTAAAAAGAAAACAATGATGGTAATATTACTTCATAATGAGAAGCAATCATAAAAAACTACACATCATGATATGATTGAAGTCCACAGCGCAAGAGATACCATCGTGCAGTATTTTTCTTCGAATGAACATGACCCCAGGTCCAGCGTTGCCTGTCTCAGAAGAATCGTATGTTTCCATGGGATTTGTTTACTCTAATTGTGACTCCGTATTTCTCTATGTTTCAGACTTGTTCAGACAAAAAAATGTCGTCTCATACTATTGGGTCTTGATATTTTCTTATGTTTGGCCGTAGTGAGACTTGTTCACCAATCATGAAGCTCAATGACACATCATTTAGAAAAAAAAATACTAAAGGAAAGCGGTGAAATCATTTTGCGAACAGTATAATTTTAGTCCCACTAATTTACAAATTTATCAAAGTAAAATCGCTATTTGCAATCAAGACAAACTCGACTACACTTAGTAAGCAAGAGATATTGATCTAAGTGATGGAAATGAATTTATCGATACAAAGGAACCCCATATGATATCCTATCTTATAGATTTATACATTGAATTTAGAAATTACTTCCTATAATCATTAATG